>CM051370.1:24115179-24140179 GCA_028015245.1 Cardamine occulta | reverse complement strand
TCCTTTGTATTTAATATGCAGTGTTTTCACGTCCTACCCAATCCGGCCGGTCCGACAGGTTAAACCGGGATCCAGACACTACTCTGGTTCGGACAATATTTTTATACTCGATCCAGACACCAAACCAGATGATATTTCAGGTCACCGGGTCACCGGTCGAACCGGGTCAACCATCAGATCAATAGATTAAAGAATAATTTATATCTTATTATGCATTTACAAATATTTCTATGTATTGTTTTATGAAATTAAGAATAAAAAACTAACAGTATTAAAATAAAGAAAAAGGTAATACCATGTTTGGTAAAAACAGAAAAGATATCTCACAATAATATTAAAGTAATTCAATCGAATTTAAACCAAAAGTGAAGAAACCACTAAAATAGTATAAAATCGCCAATGACAAAAATAAAATAATTAAACATCAAAACAACCAATCGTATATATGCGCTTTCAAAACTATAAAGATATAAAATAAAATGTAAATTACTATTTTATTCTCAAAATCAAACATTTTATTTGAATGAAAAGGGTTTTAAAATCAAAAATTTTATATATTTAAAAAACATTTCTTGACCCGCAATCCGGTAGACCGGTTGAACCGGCCAGATGGTGGATTAATGGCGGTTTTTTCGAATTTTTACGGTTTTATTATTGACGGGTTTTAATACTAAACCCGAACCGAAGTAGTGTCTGGGTCTCGGGTTAACCGGTCGGACCGGCCAGGTCGGGTCGGGCGTGAAAACATTGGGTTCGGGTTTAGTATTAAAAACCGCCAATAATAAAACTGGAAAAACCCAGAATAAACCGTCATTAACCCGCCATCCGGCCGGTTCAACCGATCCACCGGGTTGCGGATCAAGAAAACATTTCAAAATATTTTAAAATTTTGATTTTATAACCCTTTTGATTCAAATAAAATATTTGATTTTGAGAATAAAATAGTGTTTTACACTTATTTTTTTATAACTATGTAGTTTTTAAAGCGCGTACATACAATTGTTCGTTTTGATATTTAGTTATTTTATTTTTGTCATTGACGAGTTTCCACTATTTTAGTGGTTTTTTTTATTTTTGGTTTTAAATTTGATTGAATAATTTTAATATTACTGTTGAATTTTTATTTTTATTTTTATTTTATCAAACATGGTATTAGTACCGTTTCACTATATTAATATTTTTTTATTTTTTATTCTTGATTTTATAAAACAATACATAGAAATATTGATAAATACATAATGATATATAAATTGTTCTTTATTCTATTAACCCGGCGGTCGATCCAGTTCAACTGGTGATCCGGTGATCCGGAAGATCATCCGGTTTAGTGTCCGGATCGGATATAAAAATGGTCAAATCCCATATTATTATAAACCTGAAGATCTATATCCTCATATCGTGGACTTCCTTAGAGAGATTTTTTTTTTTGTGATTGGGTTTGTAGGCTTTGGAGATGTTAAAACTTTGAACGACAGTAAATATGAATATTTGAAAGAGCACGAGAAGAACAACATTGACTTGATTCATGTGCCACCATCAACAGGTAACGACCTTGTCTTTTAGTTTAGTTTAATAATCTTTATTTTACAACCTTGTCTCTTTTAGTTTATTTTAATAATAAGCTAAAATATGTAAATGTAAAAAAATTCATAAGTCGACTTTGTATTTACCCAATAATTATTTGTGGCTTTATTTCATTACTAACTTGGATTTCCATGTAAACCAGCTCAATTATCCTTTTTCTCTATTTTTGATATGTTTTTGTATCATTCAAAGAGTTATAGTTGTTTTTGAATATCGTTTACCATGCTAGCTCTTGATGATAAATGTATTCCAATGTAGTTTATAGAGATTTCGATTTATCTACCAAAAACAAATAATTCACAATCCTTACATTATTATTATTTTTGCTTATTTAATTCTTTTTTATATGAATACATACATGATCTAACAATTGTTGGATTTCTTTAACAAACTAAATAAATAATAACAGTTGGGCTTTTTAAAAAGTAAAAAGTAGAGAATAATAGTTTTATAGCTAATATTTTAATTACATTTATTTTATATTTTTTAACATTTAGCTTCTTATATTTTTATTTTCCCCAAATTTGGTTTTAATGCACTGATTCTTCTCCGAATCAACATTGTTCACATAGTTTCATCAGAAAAAAAAAGATCATCAGAAATACAAACCTTTTACTCATTTGTGATTATTTTCCCATAGTTTCAGACTTTCAGTACATCAAATGAGAACAAAACATAGCATATTCGTATGATTCTAATTCATCTAAGAACCTGATCCAAATATGGTCAAACCTCGAGCACTTTGACATCAGGAGAATATCAAAAACAATCAAACACTATCATACAAGTAAATAGTTTGACAACATTTCCCTGAGATCAAGCCTCTGTGAGCACCAGACGAGGAACAACATTCATTGACTGGAGTTCCTGTAACCACGTAATGGGCAAGAACAAAAGAAAAACGAGTTAAGAAATAACCAAAATACAACTATAATAAGAGAGTTTAAAAGAGTGTCATTAGACCAACTACAAACAAGTACAACCGAAAACATCAAAGATTCTTACTTTAGTTCAAGAAGAAATTTATATCCAAATTTCCAAATGGGACTAAGTAAAGAGTTTCAATTTGAGCAGTGGATCAATGGTTTTACCTGGAAGAGGAGCTTGCAAGCGTAAGGAAGTTTCATAGTAGCAATGTGATCGCCATTTTTACATGATGAACAAAGTGCTTTTTTAAGCTTGTAATGGTAATATCCCAACAAACCACAAGCTCTGCAAACCTGTGCATTTAAACGTTTAATAAGGCATCACAAATACATTTGATGTTTGTATAAAAGATTATCTCGTTTGATGTTTGATGATATATACAATGTCAGTGAGACATGGAGTTACAATGGTTTTACACAACTTGCCACTTAATATATAAAACATAGGGTGTATTATGATTTATTACCTGAACTTCAAAAGGATCACTAGAAACCATGAGCCGCTCGTAGATCAACATGCTCGCCCCATAAGCAATAAGACAATCTCGTTCCATTTCTCCCACTCGTAAACCTGTAACAGCATTGGAGATGATACAATTGAGAAGAAAACAATAGTTAGTTCAGAGTGCAAAAAGATATACAAGTAAGAGAGGCACATACCTCCATTTTTAGATTTTCCTTCAGTAGGCTGTCTTGTCATCATTACACGAGGTCCACTCCCTCGCGCATGCATCTTGTCCAGAACCTATTTAACATAAGTTCCAAAAAAAAAAGAGAATCTCCGTTTATTTTTTTTCCAAAAAAATGACTATACACTGATATTTAGATTTTTTTTTGTGATAAAACAGAAAAAAATGGTTCAAATAGGTTAGTGGAACGTCACCATGTGTTTCAATTTCTGGTAATATATTGGCCCCATGAAGATGTATGCTTGCAATGGCTCGCCACTAAGACCTGTGAGACATGAAAGAAAGAAATAATCATGAACCCTAGATAGCTTCGGTATGGCCAGAGTCTTCTAAATATCAAATAGTGGTGTCTAAGTCCATTTTAGAGAATCCTAAATGACTACGTATTCGATTGAATGTTAACATATAAACTGTACATTCTGAAATGTGTGAAGAATCATAAAGCAGTACCTGAGTATAGCAAGTCTTTCCCACTGTAGGAAAACTTATTAGCGATAAGGGTCGCACTGAAATGATAGAGGAACATACGAAAACATTTAATGCCACAACAAAAGTTTAAACATGGAAGAAGAAACCTCATATTTAGAGAAAAGGAAGAGTACCTTATAGTCTCAACCTTGTCAGCATGACCACTTCTTTCACCAAACGCACTACCATAATGAAATCTACCACAAGAAACGCCAGCCTTACTTCCAAGGAGTTCTATCATCTTACCTACTGTCATACGACTGTGACAAGAAAAATGTTAATAACTTCATCAGTTTTAAAACAAAATCTCAAGCAATCAAAAAATTCAGACAAAACTCGAAAGGTTACATACTCGTACACAAAATGAAGGATTATTTTGTTGGCTCCACGTTATAAAAAGGCATCTACGTGCACAGATATATAGAGAGAAATCTTATAAAGAATATCTTCTGACCTTGGAAACCCATGAGGATTCATGATCAAATCAGGGCAAACTCCACGCTCAGAAAATGGAAAATCTTCCTGCCTAATTATTGTACCACACACACCTTTCTGCCCATGCCTACTGCTGAACTTGTCGCCAAGCTAAAAAAGGTCAGACCAAAACATTGTTAACACTGTAGAACATGAGGCTTAGGGCTAGAAACATAACAGTATTGAAGACAAAATTTCTCACCTCTGGTCGACGAGTATGTCGGATGATATATTTGATGCATAAGTGGCCATTCTTATCAGAACAGAGAGCTACTCTATCAACCACTTGTGTCTCCCCTTCAGGACCTTTGAAATACTCTCTAGCCGGACGGTATTGACTGAAAGTTACACAATGGATTGTATATCTGTGATTACTGTTTTAAGAAACAATTATGATCATATACATTGAAAAGGAAGTTGGATACCTATCAGATAGCGGAGATTTAAGATTTTCTCTCGTCTCCACAGGGATTTGTTTATTTATATAAACATCATTCGGTCTGATAATTTCCCCTGGAGAAGCGATTCCATCATCATCCAGTATCTTTAAGAGAAAAAAATAGTTAACATGAAAACATATTAGGCATGTATTAGCAGAATTAAAGGCCACAGTCAAGTAAATCACAAATAAACAACAAAAAGGAACAAAGAGAAGGAAAACGCCTAAATTCAGACCATATTGTGCTTGCTCCTTCTGATAAGAAATTGCAAAGTCCAAAAATGTATTTTGTGCTCAATGAATTCCCTAGGACTGTTTCCACAGCATCTAAAAATCCGGAAAGAATTTGCATTTGCAAAACACTAATTCCCAAGTCTTACGATAAGGCATATGCAGACAAAATGTACTACCTGCATCTTTTCTGCGTCTGGACCTGTTCTTTGTGGCCTGAGTATTCTGTCTCCTGCACTGTTACTATACTTCTGGCACGTAGCAACAAGTCTGTTTCTCAAGACAACACAACAAGAGAAGCAATAGTTAATGTAAGAGGGCGATTTCTCAAAGAATACGACTTTTAATTTAAAGAGACATCCATTATATACTTTTTCATAACAATGCAGCGGCCAAAACCACGATCCAAGGAAGCTTTGTTCATCACTATTGCATCCTCTATGTCGTATCCAGTATTACTCATCACAGCAACAGTAGCATTTTGACCTGCTCCAAGTTTATCATATCCAACCTGTTAACATACATAATTTATTAGTTCCACATTACAAAATATTAGCACATTCCTATTAGAGCAAAGAAACTTACCAATTCAATTGTCCTTGTTGTTAACAGGGGTCTCTGAGGGTACACCAATAGGTAAAGCAATGAGTCCATCCGGTTTAACTAAATACAAAATTTTTTTTAAGCAAAGTCAGTGTCTGAGAGAGAGAAAGATATACTAAAACACCATGCAAAAGAGAAGATACAGGCGTTAAAGTATTCAGACTTCATATAACCTTTATTAAGCAAAACCTGCGGTAGCATAATAGTTAAGAATTTATCTAATCACACCAAAACTGGAAAGCAGCAGGCTTTGCCTCAATGAAATGATATGAAGGGCATAAATGGACTTGCCTGGTTGTAAGCAATATTTCCCATAGCTTGCTTTCCCATAGCACACTGTACATAATGTAAGAGGAACAATAACGAGATGCAAACCAAAAGAAATTGCAGCTTCTTATATCAGATAGTCTAGAAACACAAACCTGGTAAGTATTTCTAGGTGACTGATTATGGTGAGGATAGGGGATAAGACCAGCAACAACACCTAAGATGGTGAAAGGTTCAATCTCAATGTGGGTTGTGTCAGCTCTTATCTTAGCAGCTTCTGCTCCTTCATCCATATCCATAGTGGCTTCACTTTCATATAAAGCAATCTTAAAACAAGGAAAATAGAGCAGTGTCATTTTAGGCTGCCTACAATGCAATAGACTATAATACATCTAGAAAATATGGAGACTGAGGCGAACCAATGCATTATTTTCCTCATTGACATCAAGATACTCGATCAAACCATCACGAATAAAGTCATCAAAAGTGCGAACCCCATCCTTCAAGGAAATACACATCAGTCAGCCAATGTATTTAACTCATACAACTAAGACAAGTATGGATGAATCTAGGAAAATATAATACATGTACCTGTAATTCCTTCATGTGGTGTTGTTTAACTCTTGACACTCCTTTATCGGCAATAACAAGTGGACGACACACCCGCCCACCATCAGAAGCAACGTAAACACAATGCTGATAAATATTTTCTCTTCGGAGTCAGTCTCAGTTAATATTTGTGTACTCAAAAGAAATTTTTGGCAGGTATTTAGGAAACAATCGCTTCCTTCATTGTTTGTTAGCAACCATCTACGAAGTTGTAGGTTTTTAAATGGCATCCTTAGCTGTATCTCTACTCCAAATTACCAAAAGGGAGGCTACTGAAGACTCTAGAAATTAATTAATGTAGCTTCCACGGTCTATTTTCAATTCAGAAATCTTAATCTTCATTTCTAGCTTTAGCTTAAATAGTACATACAGAAGAACATAATCTAATAGATAAATTGGTTTTTACTTCATGGACGAATGAAAACAAGCTATATAAGGTGCATGTCGAAAACTTAGATTACCCAATAAACAGACTGAGGAAATACCTGCTTTTCGTTTGTGAACACACTGACGAACTCACCAATTTTTCCAGCTCTACGCAGCCTTCTAAGTGAATTGGCGAAGTACTGAAACAATAGAAGCTAGTGAAGAGGTGTAAAAATATGTATTGCCTGCGTTTGTTGCAGACCTGTGTCTGTATGTAAAAGTACCTGTGGCCTTCTATGTTTGCCAAGTATTAGCCCATTCAATATGACCAAAAATGAGTCTGGAGTATGCAGTTCCTCTGCTGATAATACTTCCAGATCTGTAACACCCAATTTGTAGCACTGTTTCCCGAAAATCAATTCAAACACAGATTCAGTACTTAGTTGACAAGAATCCATCTATAAACAGATGACTAGCAGTAGATATTGAGAAAGGGTAATGTGGTTCCCGCAGTATCCTTCTCACAGCCACTGCAAAGATGATTAATGCGAATAAATTGGCTGCACACAGAAAAAGATAGCAAATCCATACCATAGCAACCAATGGGCCTTCCTCTTCATCTGTTGTGACATGAGTCATTAAAGCCAAGTTCTTGACAAGCCCACAAGATTCTCCTTCTGGGGTATCACATGGGCATAGCATGCCCCACTTGGAGAGCAAATCACAATTCCAAAAATCCGATTAAATGATAGTTCAAAGAAAAGTAGTAGTTTTCTTAATAAATTTCACCAGGCTGATAAAGAAAGTATCATTACCTGGCTGGGTTGCAAAGATCTAGGCCCACTTACTTTTCTGGACTTCTCAAATTGTGGGGAAATTTTCGTGATAAACCCCAAGCTCCCGATAAAAGATAACCTTGTTAAGACCTACATGAAAAGATTTCCTTGAGAGTGATGTAGCATGAAGGAGGCTAGAGACATAGACACACATGTATATAGAGAGAAAGAGACTGACCTGTGTCATGCCTTTCCTATGCATTCTGAATCTTTTAATATCGAAGTTTCCTGTTGAAAGGGTTCTTTCTAATCCAAGAGTAATAATCTCTCCAGTAAGACACTATGAGTACACAAAAGAAAATTGAAGTTGTACTATCAGTTCTGTTCACTAAAGTAACTATTTCTGAAAATCGACTCTAAGGGAAATGTTATTCCAAGGGAACAGCTACAGAGAGCAATAAAAAAAACTAATTTTAGCAATTCAAGTTGCACTGGAATATCCAAGCGAAATGTAAGTTCATAAAGCAAGTGCTAAGCGGCATAATAACACCTAGCTGACAACTTATAATGAGCTTATTGCAAACAACAACACTTTTTAGATTACTTCAAGAACCATGAACGAAGACCGGTTCATAGCTACTAGATGAACACACAATAAAATCTTAAAACATGAATCCTTTCTGTTTTTTGACTGAAGATCATCTACAAATTCAAATGGTATGAGGTGTCCAAGGATACATGTTTTTCTGGTCAACAAAATTGAGTGCAAGACCTGAACTAACAGGGTAGTATATTTCTACACTTACCTGTGAGAAATCAAATCGGCTAGCCCGGTTATGTTTTTGAAGAATAGTATCTACTTTTTTAATGGCCTCACTGATCATTGTTTTGAACAAATCCTGTAGCAGCCAGAGGGAGGGAAATAGAAGGTAAGGACTAGAAAAAATCTTACAAGAAAAGGAAGAGAAAGTACTGTGTTTGGTGATATGTTCCAGCGATACCTCAAAGAGAAGAGATATCATTTGTCCAGATAACTCCAACCGCTTGTTACCAACATAATCCTACAAGAAGACGCACATTAGAGACATACTTTACAAGCGATATGACCTTTCGGGTAACAATATGACTTGTCTACAGATCATCCTTAGTTGATATCAGATTATAGACAAACAAGTAAGCCATCATAATGAGTTGGAAGTCTTAAATATTAGTGGCTACTCTAACGGACGGCTCAGACATTTTGTAAGCCATTTCAACATGTCACTCCCTGTTTAGATTTGCCAATTTTGGGATATCTAAGTACCTAGCATGCCATACAGCAATAAATCTAATAGAAATTAATGAGACTTCAAATATATTCCACATGTACAAAAAAACCTTTTCCAGAAAGAAGGTCATCATCATATTACCTTGTCATCCATTGCATCTTTGTTTAACTTTGCTTCAATCATCCGTCTCAACATCACACCAACATAGAAACATTTTTGACGAAAATTGTTGTCACGCACCTTAAGGACAAGAACATAGCAGTAAGTAAAGGCTAAAATTTTACGAACCAAGAGAAGTTAAGATACTTACAGGTACGTGCGCAAGGAATAATTCTCTGAGGATGTAGAGAGCTCTTCCGTCCTAGTAAATTATTTAAATATACAATGTAAACTTTTCACTTAGCAAGAAAACTTTCATATTCACATTTGCAGGGCCAAATCCATATTGTGTCGGTACAAAGTTGAACCAGAGAGTGTAATAGTGGAACAAAGAATAAGAACCTTTCCAGGCGGAGGTCCGTATGATGTTTTTTTCACCTACGGAAATTAAAAAATAAAAGAATATGTCACATATTCCTTGCTGCAAAATGATAAAAGTAAGAATCTATTGTTAATATAACATAACCTGATAGTCTACTCTTTTCTTCAGTGTTTATTTCTCAATGGAAAACAACTAGAGCATGGAATAAATTGAAGACTTACTCTCGTTAAATCACATAATAAGGTGGAAAAAACTAATTATACCATCATAAAGTGTATGACAGATGTCCTTTCAGCACAGATAGAAATGAGTTATGGTCTTTTTAACACTATAAAGAGATTTTTTTCAACAAGACAGTAAAATCTATTCAGTTTTCTAGATAATTTTTGAAGTAGACAATATGTGTCCACTAGAACCATTGAACAAAAACTATTTGATAACTAAAACACTGCACCTTTGCCTCAAGATAGTCCAGTGCTTGTTTTCGTGTATTCACACCTTCGCTAACACACTCCTGAAATTTTATAAGCATTTCGAGTGATAAATACGATGCTTCAGAGATCAAGGCTCCTCAGGACCCACATGTTGAACAAAATGACATGGAAGAAAATGAGATGCATAAATTTTTAGATTCAACAAAAAGGACATGGAAGTTAATCAGCTGCTACTAGATTTGGTGTTATATTAACTTGAAAGCTTCACTCAAACACCAACATCAATAAAAAAAGGCCATAAACTAGACCTAAGGCAAAAAGCAGGTGGCTATAATACTTACCTCAATAGAAGGTAAGAGTGATGCGCTGAAACGGGGATCCCTTCCAACCATTTGTACAATCTCTTGGTCGCTCTCCATTCCCATAGCTTTTAAGACTATTATAATTGGAATCTATGACAAAATCACATGCTCAGCCAATAGAATCCAACGCTCAAAGATCTACTACACTTAAAGAAGGACGTGATACCTTTTTTACAAATTGATGAAGAAATAAATATATCTTTTCCTTCTCCATCTGAATAACTGTTTTGCTTTTCGTCATTTCAGTGCTGCTTGTAACAGATGCATTTATGCTGACAATAAGCAATGAAAGAAGCGAGAATCAGCAGATAGTGAAATTAGTAATTAGATAGTGCGTTGGTAAATAATGGATAAACGCTGCAGAAGCATGATACTATCATTTGGCTTGGCAGTTACTAATATTTATGGGGATTCTTGCTATAAACTACAGGAACCGAAATACTACAAGAGATTATTGGATTTGTTGCTAAAATATCGGTATTAAATCCGAAACTCCCGGCGGATGGCCAGACTTACTTTCCCTTTTTATCAGAATCAATAATAATTCTGTTCTTAGAAAGTTGTTCTTGTATCAGCAAAACCTGAAATGAAAGCAAACATCAAGACAAGGAATAGCATGGCTTCAGGTCGCGTAAAAGGGAAAGGATTCTATGACAAATCGGACAGCGATACTGATAGGGAAAAATAAGAACTGAAACGCGCCAATTAGAACAAGAACAATGCTGGACGGTTAGATCAACATACAGTCGAGTCTGGACTGAATAGAATATAATAATGCACAACATACAAGTCAAAAGTGCGGACTGCGGAATACTAGCCAATCTATAGACTCCATAAGATAGTTGTAAGAAATTAAAATATAAGAAGTATGAAGTATGACCTTCTCAGTTCCTTTGATGACAAAATATCCTCCAGGATCAAGAGGGCACTCACCTAGAAACCAAATGGAATACAATAAATGAGATGAACAAGAAGAAGCAATGCTTGAAATAATGGTAGAATACAAACCCAGTCTTGCAAGTTCCTCTTCATCTTTTCCAGATAATATACAGCGGCAACTCCGCAACATAATAGGCATCCTTCCAATAATTACGTTATCCTAAAATAAAGAGACATCATATTCAGCCTGAGTTCCATTGATAAGAAACATTATGTATAATACATTTCATTTATCATTTACCTTGGCACTTATTGACGTCTGTCCATGACTTCCATGAACATATTCTATACTGAAAGTTATTGGAGCAGCATATCTGATAATTAAAACAAGAAGTTATAATGCATTTAACACAGCCAAGAGATAAAAGAAAGATATTGATGATGTAATGCAGAACAGCAGAAACAGGTGGAAAATGCAAAAGATTTCGCCAAATTTCAACTGCTCAACATATGCTCAAACAGCAAACTATAAATATGAAAGAATGTAAATAGAAGAACTCTTTACGTCATGTCTGCTAATCGGCACATATGTGGATTAATCATTTCCAACATATTAACGCTTACAACTGAGGGTTCACCAACTCTGACTCCCTTAAACCTGCATCAAAATTTGGATCAGAAATGTTAGTTTTAGAAACACCAGCAATTCCAACAAATAGCACAATCTCAGTTTACTCTATTTACTTATCATGAAACTAAATATCAAAATCCATACATCTAAGACATGTCAGATACAAAAAAAGAGACTGAGATTAGCAAAAATGATAAGAAAGTTTGACCTTAGGTAGATTGATGGGTCTATTGTAGATGTAATACGACTATTTGCCTGAACAATCTTTTTTATCCCAACATTGATGAAATAATTAAAGGAATCCAAGTGTTGCTTCACAAGCCCTCTCACCTACAAAACACACATTCCAAGTATCAAAGACTGAGAAAGTAACAAAATCCATTTGCATAGTTTCAGCTATTCATATAAAGCAAAAAAAAATGAAGATTTGTGTTGTGTGTACCTTCAAGAACTCGGGAACAAGCTGGAATTTATCTACTGTAGACTTGATAGGAGCTGCAAGCTTCTTCTTGTCAATGAAATGTTCAACATCGTCCAAGCTGTTTCAATAACATTAGAAGAATCTCAGAATATTACAATTAACATGAAAAGAAGAAAACAAATTCATATTCTACATAAAATCTAAAATCAATGAAGAAATCCACGAAAAAAAACATACTTTATATCTTCTTGATCGAATCCCATCATTCTTAATTCACCGGCGTGAGAATTTCGATGGAGGCGGCGGTCGGTAGAGATGGTGATGATTTACGAGAGGTTCCGTAAAAGACTCGAACGACAAGGTTTACAATTACTGGGCATATTATACCGAACCGACCCAAAATTTTCCAAATTGTCAAATCGAACTTCCGAAATTTCAGACCGGACCGAACCGAGCCTTTTATGAAACCAAACGTCTACAATTCGAATTATCTAATCTCAAACAACAATGTTAATACTTCAATTGTGATAATGCTCTTCAACATCGATCAAAATAGTGTATGAAGAGTCCTAATCTGAATTAGGAATGATAAATTTGAAATTTGAACCACGAACCTCAACGAAGTTTGTAAACTTTGCGTTGCCATTCACCACTAACTAGGTTTGGACAAAAAATCCGGATTCGAATAATCGAACTTGACCCAAAAAAAGAGATATCGAACTCAAAACCCGAACCAAAAAAATATCCAAATGGATCTTAAACTCCTATATCCGAAAAACCGAATCCGAATCCGATCCAAACATAATCGAAATTATATACCAAAAATATTAATTATATTTATAGTGTACTTCATATAACAGAAAATGGGTAAAAAAACTTTAACTTTTTTCAAAAACATTAAAAAAACCCTCATTTTTTTGTGGGTTTTTAAACTCTCACCTTTTAATAAATGGTAAAATAAACCCTAAGTATTATCAAAACAATAAGTATATCATTATATTAAAATATAAATAAATAAATAAATTTTGATTTAGGATTTATTTTGAGAAATTTGAGTTTGTAATTTTTTTCTCAAAATTAAGTTTTCTAACTAAACAAGTATTATAGATTAGCACATTCCGTGTTTTGATTCGAATTTGTTCGAACTTTTCCTTTTGAATAACTAACTAAAAGTAATTAATAATGTCGCTTTTTGAAATATTTTTAAGTTATATTTTAAATATATCTTAATTTTATATATTTAAATTAAAAATATTTTGGTGTGGAAATTTATGTACTTTCGTAAGAATATAATTTTTCTGTTTGTTTTCATGTTAATAAGTTTATGTGACTAAACCAAATAAATATTTATTAATATAAAATTCATATTTGATAATACTCGGTAAAATTTATTTTGACATTATAGTCAAATTCATAAAATTCATATTCAATAAATTTCATTTCGTAAGAATTTAATTATTCTATTAACATAAACCATCAACATTATTAGGATATTACTATATTTTAGGATATTTATTTTCATAAAATTTGTATGCATGAAATCTTTTTCAGCCGATAATCATAAATATGTGTTTTTTAATTTCAAATTATAAAACTATTGTCATAAATAAATTAAAATTATGAAAATTGCTGTATATGTTAAAATGTTCCATATGTTAAATCAAAATTAGAAACAAATAGTAATGAACTAAATCAATTTGAAAAAAAAATAAAAAATCCAAAAATGTTAGAGAGTAAGTGATAGCTTAAGAAAATATTAACACCATCAAAGGCAATAATAACATATCTTATGTACATGTATATTTTTATTTGAAAAAATGGAAAAGAAAAAGTAAATGAAAATTATTTTAAAACAAATAAAAATTACAAGAAGTTTGAACAGAAAATTATCGGAATGGTCATTTACAAATAAAAAGAGAGTGATATAATTGTTAAGAACAATAACTACTGTTTAAAAAAAAGACCATGACCGGCAAAAGAAATAATAAAATATATTATATACATATCTATTTGCAGTTGAAAAATAAAAAATAAAAATAAAATAAAATCAAGAAAATTTTAAAAAGTTTGAAAACAAATAAAAATTAAAAATATTTATTGTATTTGCTATTTGTAAATTTTAAGAACTAAGCAAACGACATAGATTCAGAGAAAATTTTACCTATGTAAATAGATTTAAATGAAAAAATATAAATTTGAAAAATTAAAATTAAAATCATATGAATATTTTAATAAATGTTGATCCGAATATGAATTTATGTTCATAAATATTTATTTGGTTTCGTCACACAAATTTATTAACATGAAAATAAACAAAATTATTTTTATTATTATAAAAGTACATAAACTTCTACACCAAACTATTTTTAATTTAAATACATAAAATTAAGATATATTTAAAATATAACTTAAATATTTCAAAAAATGACTAATATTAAATACTTTTAGTTAGTTATTCAAAAAGAAAAATTCGAACAAATTCAAATCAAAACACGGAATATGCTAATCTATAATAATATTTTTATTAAAAAAAACTCAATTGTAAGAAAAATAAATCACTAACTCAAATTTAGAAAAATATTTAATAAACTAAATTTTATTTATTTATTTCTAATTTAATATAATGATGTACGTATTTTTTTGTAATAGCTAGGGTTTATTTCACCATTTATTACAAAGTGAGGGTTTAAAAACCCACAAAAAAAGATGAAGTTTTTTTAATGTTTTTGAAAAAGGTGAGGGTTTTTTTATCCATTTTTCCTCATATAACACAATTACCCAAAATTACAGTTATAAACTCAAATATATTCCATTTGTTTCAATTTATTTGTTGTTTAAGTTTTTGAAACATAGATTAATAAATCATTTGATTTCTTGTTTTTAAACATTATTTTTAATTTAATTAAAAACTATTACAACAATAAAAAAACTAACACCAGAATACAAATGGTAAAAAAACAAATAAAAAAGCACTTAATTTTGCATTGAAAATTGAAAACATAAAAAATAGAAGAAAAACAATCTGAAACAGATGGAGTATCAATTATTTTAAGAACACAATATCCAAAATAACAAAACTATATGAAAGTTTTTACTAAAATTGTATTCAAATTTAACCAATATTTTTAGCTTTTCTCCGATATTTTGGGTATCCAAACCCGACCCGAATCGAATCCAAATCAAAAATTATAAATATCCAAATGGATTTTAATCTTTTAAATCCGAAAACCTGAAAGACCTTATCTGAACCCAAACGGGTATCAGAACGCCCAGACCTACCACTAACATATAAACTTGGTGATAAAAAATTAAGAATCAGAAACACGAAACATCACTTATATATAATTTGAGAATCATACTTTAACGAGTAATCTTGCCCTCGCGTTGTATTACAGAGACATCATGCTGATGTGTCAATACCACATCGATTCATAAAAAATAATAATGCAATCATTACTAGATTAATTATATAATATGTCATTGGACATAAATCATTACTCACACCAGGTCTTTTACATGCGTTATGCGCGGATCTATTTTTATCGATTTTTTAATATATTTTTGTATTTATTCAATTTTATAAGTAGCTAGAGTATTGTATAATATTTTATTTTGGGTTATTTTAAACATATATGTTTTTATTTATACTTTTAGTATTATTTATGTAAGGTTTTAGAAAAATAAATTTAATATAGAATGAAGATTTGAAGATTAATTTTGTTTAAAAAATATTGAAATATGATGTATCATTTTTAACATAGAGTTATGATTGTTGTCTCTGTAATGCTTTCAAAGGTATTTTTTGATAAAATGTTCTCTGCTTTTGTGGTTTGAAATATGTTTTGGAGATGATTTCCACTTGATTACATTAGGAATTTATGATTAACGACCACCATTGATGCGGGCATCCAACCAAGCATTGGCCATGGTACTAGCCACAACCACCTAAGGCAACCCAAGAAGACTCACAAGCCTTGTCCAGACCAAATGAAGTTTGAAAAAAACTCTTGCAGCCCAAAGACCACTTGTAATACATTCTTAGCTCAACTATTGATCGCCTCGAATTGGAATCATACCAATCAGATTCACATGAAGAAGTTACACAGTTTGCAAATCGGGTGACTCTCAACTTATCTGATTTGGACATACACGAGTTCAATGGAGATTTCCGACCAAACCAAGAAGATTTAAGCTACAAACCGAATTTTTTTACAATCTTGATACATCAGAGGCATACGGCGAATTGGAATCAAGTCAATACCAATTTTGGTTTGAGAGATATTAAATTTCTAAACCGGCTTTCACCCGACTTGCCTTATTTGAAGTTTTCCAACTTTGGATCTTTACAAACGTATGTGTGGCAACCAGAGAAGCTTCTACATCAACTAGAGGGTCAAAGAGTATTCACGTGCATAAATGACCACTGGATCAGGTGGATCCAACCCTATTCACCCACACACAAAGAATTGCCAATATGGACTCGAGACCATTGAAAGGCCAACCCCAACGGCTATCTTCTGATTTTGTGCATATTAAGGGAGTTAATAGAGGGTTAATAAGCCATGGAATCATCCAGAAGCTGTCAAGATACAAGAGCCCACGAGTTTTCCTTTTTGGACCAAGCATTCAAAGCCTAACAGGCTACATTATATCAAAGACAATCCCTTTGATATTTCTCATTTTTTTTCATGTATTTTCTTTCCATTTTCAATTATTAGACTGTTAGGGAGTCGTAGATCAGGTCGAGACTATAAAGCCCAAGTCATTTGTACCATTTTTAGACACCCTTGATCATTGAATTTAGTAAAGTATTTTGTTTTCTTTCGAAGAGCGAGTTCTTGAGAAAATTTTCTTGTTTTTAGATTTCTAAGTGTATGATTCACTTTGAGTCTATAGAAACCTACGATTTTAGGAGTGTTTTGAGTGATTCAATACTTTTATTCGTGCCATTGAGAGTGAGTCAATCACCTTCAGCATCCATCTCTACCATCGTTACCACCTTCTGCGAGATTAAGCTTGGAATCTCTTGATCATTGAGTGATCATAAGTTGGAGTGATTCCAATCTTATATCTTCATTGGTATCTTTTGTTTCACTTATGGGTGCATTTCCATCTCCAACACTTTGCAACCATGCTGCAAAACTTCCTTATGATTCTTCGAATCTCATGTTTTTTTTGGAGTGAAGACTTTGCAAGAATCCCACAAGTATAATTGTCTTATTGAAGTCTCCACAACATCACCATTATTACAAAAATTTACATTATTTTTGCAAGTGTAATTGATTCTCACCACTCATTTGCTTTATCGATGAGATTTATCTGTTTCCTAAAAAAAAAAAAACTAATCTGAGAAATTCATCTCCAACAACTTGAATAGATGAAAATCTACTAAGATGAGCATATTAGACATGTCGGATTCAGCTGCTCTTCTTTTGGCTACTTTTTGAAGCTGGAAAATAATAATAAATAAATGGTTACAAGAGATGATGCTAGTAAACTCTTCTCAATAATGTTTGACAGTCGTTGAACTCATGTATTCCTATGTTAAAGTGTGTAAAAATCAAACACAACTACACTTTAAATTTTCCGAACTATTAAACCATTTTTTTCAAGTTGGTGCCAACAACAATAAGGATAATGATATATGTCATGAAGAGTTTGCATACCGGCAAGAACATGCCAAGGTCATACCGGCAAAGAAAGGTCAAAGTCATGAGCATGTCAACAAATAAATTAAGTCCATGTAGCAGCTAGACTTCCAGGGAAATTAACTTAATTTAATTATTCTATAAACATAAACCACCAATATTATTAGGATATTAATGTGTTTTATGATATTAAATTTCATAAAAATGTATACCTAAACCCTAAATCATAAACTCTAAACTCGTACATCCTAAATCCCAAATCTTAAAACTCAAACCCTAAACATTGGAGATTAATTTCTCATATTAACATGTTCTGCTTCATGGAACAACTAAATCTTAATAAAAAAGCGAATGAGTCATGAATTTTATTTATACTTGGAATAATCATGTAAATGTTTTTAGCAAAAATGTATACTATATAAATAGGGATTAAGAAATATTATGCGACATATTGCCTTTATTTTATAAACCGACAATTTATTTTTCTTTTATTTAATACTAAATAATTTCATTAATAAGCAATTAAGGCATAATTTTCTAATGTAATAAACTCATTATTTTGAGTAATTTCTATTATTTTAAATAAATACTATATAAATACGGTTTCATAAATATTATGCGACCTATTTCTTTTATTTTAAAGGCGGGTGATTTATTGTATACCTAAACCCTAAACTATAAACTTTAAACCCTAAATCTTGAGGATTAATTTCTCGGATTAGCATTTTCTGCTTCATGAAATAGCTAAATCTTATTGAGAAATTGAATGAGTCGTGAAAATTATGTACACTTGGAATAATCATTTAATTTTTCTTAGCAAAAATATATACTATATAAATAGCAATTCAGAAATATTATGCAACCAATTGCCTTTATTTTAAAGGTCAGTGATTTATTTATTTTTCTTTAATATTAAATAATTTCTTAATTAATTATTAGAAAAATATAAAGTTATAAAAAACAATATTTAAAAAAAAATTTAATAAGCAATTAAGGCATAACTTCCTTATATATTAAATTTATTATTTTGAGTGACTAGGATCTCAAGCACTGTCGAGACATTTGGTTTTTAGCTCTGCTGATTAAGAGCAGGACTATTTCATTGCATTATAGCGAGATGGACATTCTATTTGGCTTTGAGTGACTAGGATCTCAAGCAGTGTCGAGGCATTTGGTTTTCTATGCTCTGATGATTAAGAGCCAAAACTTTTTCATTGTATTATAGCGATATGAACATTCCATAAAAAGCTTTGAGTAATTAGGATCTCAAACAATGTCAGGGACATTTGTTATTTAGCTTTGATGACTAAGAGCCAGAACTATTTCATTGCATTATAGCGACATGGACATTCTATTTGGTTTTGAGTGACTAGGAATGCCTAATTAATATTCCAAAATATTTTCTTGCCTAATATTCCAAGTATTTCATACAATTTTCTCCTCTAGTCCAATGGACACAAATAATCACCAAATTGCTATTGCAGACCAAACCCTTTATCAAAAGAAAATTGCTATTGCAGATGAGCGAAGCAAAGAATGTTTTATATTTTGGTAGTTTCGTTTGCTTTACTTAGTAAACTATTCTTATATAGAGAGATAACAAGATTAGGCCATTTGTATACTTATTTTCTAGTTGCCAAGATAAAAAGTTGATATTTGAACATATAATTTTATTGGTAATGTTCCGACATTGTATGGGCTTATAAAGGTTAATTGTTCCCTCCAAGTACATGCATCTTCTGTTGCCAGTGCCACCCACCAAACCAAAAAATATATACCTTCTGTATATATAGTTTCTTCAGTGTATTTTTTTTATAATAATAATCAGTTACAATTTGATTCCTATTTTGTAAATTATATTTTCACTAAGAACAAGAAAACCCTTCACTAAAAAGTAAAAACAAGAAACCCGTATTCAAAAGTTGATAATAGCTTATATCAATCAGCCTTCAGTACGTAAATCTCTCTCTTTTTGTCGATAGGAACGAAAATCTAGTCTTTGGAGATAAT
The DNA here is from genome assembly GCA_028015245.1 of Cardamine occulta. Lineage (NCBI taxonomy): Eukaryota > Viridiplantae > Streptophyta > Magnoliopsida > Brassicales > Brassicaceae > Cardamine > Cardamine occulta. Next base: position 24,120,613 of record CM051370.1, on the reverse strand, counting down.
TCTTGTATGGAAATATGGAATACAAAATGAGTAATTTTTCAATAAATTTTTGTACAAAAGAATACAAAATGAGTATATAAACGATAAAATAAAAAAAATGATATTAAATATATGCATATTTGACAGAGATAATGATGAGGTGGATCTTTAATGATTGACGTGAAATTCTGGATAAGATTTTTTCTAGTCTTTATAAGGTTTTAGGGCATATGGTTATACTATATAATGAATGACAGTGGATGGAAACTGGAAACATCTTTGATGCTGTGGTTAGTTGGTATATAAGACTCTTAGAAGAAGATATGAAATTTTCTACATTTGTGGATTTGATCTATGACATACATATATATATACGCTTTGTGGGGTATTTGATTGGATACGTCTCAAATCACAATATATATATATATATATATATATATGACAATGAAAAAAATATGTAGTAGTAAGAAATAATGGTATCGCTTAGAAGATAAATATGGATAGTAGCATATAGTAGAATTTGTGTAACGTTACTTGACTATCTAATTTAGATTTATCGTTCACACCTAAAAGTTATATGGAACTTTTCTTATCAATCTTACACTCATTATTTTCATATATAAGCGGGGTCGATGTAAGCTAATAAACAACATATATATATATATTGTGATTTGAGACGTATCCAATCAAATACCCCACAAAGCGTATAAAGCGCAATTAGACATGAGAAGCCATTTACGTTTCTTTCAGATGTGTGTGACTCAAAAACTTTCTCTTATCTTCGAACTTTCTTTTGACCAAAAGAAAATGGAAAGATGACTTAGATATATAAAGCATTGGCATTTGATACAGTTCAAAACAAACGAAAATACTTATCGAATAACAAAAAAGTTATACATGTACGTCTAAGTATACCGACCAAATACAACTCTATGTCGGCTAATATTTTGGATGGACATCAGACAGTTTTGATCGACTGTGGACTTTCCAACGGTACGTTTTCTACAATAATATCACTCAAAATGTTAGAAATAACTAATAGTATTATATGTTTACTGTTTAGTTAATTATATTGGGTTTCTTTCTCGTTTTTGTTAGGTTTTTATTCGTTAAAAGAATCTTAAACATATTATGATCTACCGTACAAAAGCAATGAAAGGGTCTTTTTAGTTAATTAAATAGGTTAAGTGGGGAAGATATAAAGGATAATACTCCTTTATAATTAAGTAATGATGAGAAGCAATGTAATGAGATTAGGTCGTGAGGGACCATTTCGCATTCATAACCTATAAAGGCTTCACGTATTATCTAACTATTACAATTAAATACACCAACGTGGCTGCCCTTTTCACTTCTTTTCTCACTTAGTTAGTGTCGTGATGTCGTCTACATATATATATATTTTTGATAAAAAAATGTCGTCTATATATATTAATACGAGTGTATTAGATTTTGCTGTTTTTTTTCATAGATATGTAGATATACTATATTTGTAGACAACATAATTATGTACAATAGGCATTGTCCAGCAGCGTCATAATAGAAATATTTTTTTTTTAAAAAAACTTGAATTGGTGTACCTTTATCTGGTATAATTCAGAATATATAAGTAAAACAATGGAATATAAATTAAGTTAGTGTATATTTTATTATTAGTTACATGCATGTTAAATGACTCTGAAGACATTAATTTCGAATTAGTTTGATGACACTATTATATAGCAAAACTCCAACATACATCAAATAAATAAAAACATTATTTCCATGAATCATAATTAATTTGGTCATCTATGCTTTCAGTTTTATTTTAAAGTTATTCCAAAAATATTTAATCTTATTAAATAGTTGTAGACCGTATAGTATAGATTTAAAATTTATAAGAATAATTTAACTCTTTAATTAGGGTTACTAACTTTCTTTTTTATTAAATCTGGAAATTATAGGGTTAAATCAAGATATTGGGTTGGGAAAACATTTTTCTCAATAAATGTTAATTACATAATTTACAAATGAAAAAAAGAAGATAAACTTTAAAAAAAATTGGGTTTAAAAAAAAAGAACTTTAAACAATTTATACAGTTTTACCAAATAAGTGTGTATATAATTACTTACTATGTTATATTTATATTAGATATTTATATATAATTAATTATATTTTTGATTTGGTTTGGTTTAAATACACTATAACTTCTTGATAAAGTATATGAATTTCTTTTCTCACCTTCATCATATCAACTAAAAGTGTACATACAAGAAAATGATTGAAAATATAATTTGTCATCAGTCCAAAGCCTTTAGCTAAAATGGTTCGTCTATCCAATTCTTCTTCAGCTATTCGATTGGTTGTAACACAACTACAAATATAAAATATAAAAAATTCATTACTTCAACAAATTTCAATATTTTTTTTTTCCTATTCTCTTTTATCCTTCACCTTGCTGCAACGGTTCTTACTTGAAGTAGATCGAGAAATTTGTGTTTCCCAATTTCTTCAATTTCAAAATTTTCGTTCTCTGGATTCTATTTTTTTCCCCGAGAGTTTTCCGGTATTTTTTAATTAAATTTCCGTTATAAAAGTTGTTTTTTTTTTTGTATTGATTCACTTTAACTCCACCGAATCTGTAATCTTCAGATTCCAATTTCTCTTTTTTTTTCATCAGATGAAATTAATTTTCTCCAGTATCTTCAATAGATTTTTTTTCTCGGGAAAGTTTTGATATTTTCCAGGAAAATGACGAGTCTTTGAAGAAAGTAACTGTTTGGACTTCCGTTACTTACTACTAACTCCGGCGAATTCGTTGAATGAGCTTAGTACTAAGGGTTTCGTGTTGTCTTCTTCGTCTCTATCAGTGATGGGTTGTGCTTATTCCAAAACTTGCATTGGTCAGATTTGCGCTACGAAAGAGAATAGCATCAGACAAACGCATCAACAAGCTCCGGCGAGAAGCGGGACGAAAGCTACGACTGCGACTGCGACTGCGACGACTGCAGCGGCTGAGGAAGATAATCCGGTGTTTAATTTCTCTTCAGATGCGGTGGATGATGACGAGGACGATGAAATTCATCAGCTGAGTTTGAGTAGAGACCAGGAATGGGGAATTACTCGGCTTTCTAGGGTTTCATCTCAATTTCTACCACCAGATGGGTCAAGGATTGTAAAGGTTCCGTCTTGTAACTATGAATTGAGATATTCGTTTCTATCTCAAAGAGGGTATTATCCTGATGCTCTAGATAAGGCTAATCAAGATAGTTTCGCTATTCATACGCCTTTTGGGAGTAACTCGGATGATCATTTCTTTGGGGTTTTTGATGGACATGGTGAGTTTGGTACTCAGTGTTCGCAGTTTGTGAAGCGGAGGTTGTGTGAGAATCTTCTTAGACATGGTAGGTTTCGTGTAGATCCTGCTGAGGCTTGTAATGCGGCGTTCTTGAGCACGAATTCTCAGTTACATGCTGATGTAGTAGATGATAGTATGAGTGGGACAACTGCGATTACGGTTATGGTTAGAGGAAGGACAATATATGTGGCTAATGCAGGTGATTCGAGGGCTGTTTTAGCTGAGAAGAGAGATGGTGATCTTGTAGCTGTTGATTTGTCTATTGACCAGACTCCGTTTAGACCTGATGAGCTCGAAAGGGTTAAGCTTTGTGGAGCTAGAGTTCTTACTCTTGATCAGATTGAAGGCTTGAAAAATCCTGATGTTCAGTGTTGGGGTACTGAGGAAGATGATGATGGAGACCCTCCGAGACTTTGGGTGCCCAATGGAATGTATCCTGGAACTGCTTTTACAAGGAGTATTGGTGACTCTATTGCAGAGACAAATGGTGTTGTTGCTAACCCTGAGATTGCTGTTATTGAGCTCACACCGGACAATCCTTTCTTTGTGGTTGCTAGTGATGGTGTCTTCGAGTTCATATCTAGTCAAACTGTGGTTGACATGGTAAGGTATTCTTCCCTCCACGGTCTTTCTCATTATAATCACCTAATTAGAGGAAGAAGTCTCACAAAATTTGAATGTTTTCTTTTTCAGGTTGCAAAACATAAGGATCCTCGAGATGCTTGTGCTGCAATTGTTGCTGAATCATATAGGCTATGGCTACAGTATGAAACTCGGACAGATGATATAACCATCATTGTCGTACACATTCATGGGCTAAAAGATGTAAGGAAAGCTTCTGTTTGTAGACCTTATATCATTCTTATCTTTGTTGGTGGCTAAAATTAAATTTTGAATCTTTCTTAGGATGCTCCTCGGCAGTTGTCGAGTACAGGGACTCTCTTACAGGCTCCTATTCCACAAGTTGTGGAGCTTACAGGTTCAGAATCTCCTTCCACCTTTGGATGGAACTCAACTAACCAACGTGTGAGGCATGATCTATCTCGGGCTAGAATACGTGCCATTGAGAGTTCACTAGAGAATGGACATGTTTGGGTTCCTCCATCTCCAGGCCATAGAAAAACCTGGGAAGAAGAAGTAAGACTGTCTGTCTCCTTTGCATTCTCGTTGAGTCATTCTTAACTTCAAAGTCTATAAGCTGAATTTTCTTGTTGCAGGCACACATTGAGCGGGTGTTGCGTGACCATTTCCTCTTCAGGAAACTCACTGATTCCCAGTGCCAAGTTTTGCTGGATTGCATGCAAAGGCTTGAAGTCAATCCAGGGGATGTTATTGTGAAACAGGTCGAAGCATATTCCTCCTTGATCGCATATTCTGCAACAGATATTCATCAATTAAACATCTGATATTACAATCTCTTTGGTTTATTCCTCTGTAGGGTGGTGAAGGGGACTGTTTCTATGTTGTGGGTAGTGGAGAATTCGAGGTCTTAGCAACACAGGTTTGTTCTATAGTAACTCGATTTGACTTGTGAGCAGCTTTGAGCATTATTATAACTGTGTTTAACCGAGGATGAATGTTAGGATGAAATGAGCGGTGAGGTGCCTAGGATCTTGCAGCGTTATTCAGCTGAGAAACAATCATCATTTGGTGAACTCGCCTTAATGTGGGTTTTCTGCACTTTTTTATTTGAAATAATCTTCTTCAGGAGAAGAAGTATTCTCTGTCTAATTCAGTTCTTGCTAAATGTGATCGTCAGGCATAACAAGCCACTTCAGGCTTCTGTACGTGCTGTTGACCATGGAACATTGTGGGCCTTAAAAAGAGAAGACTTTCGAGGAATTCTGATGTCTGAATTTTCAAACTTAGCATCCTTGAAGCTTCTTCGTTCTGTCGATCTTCTTTCCCGTCTTACAATTTTGCAACTAAGCCATGTTGCAGAGTCTCTTTCCGAAGCTTGCTTCTCTGATGGACAAACAATAGTTAACAAGGTGAAGTTAGTTTTGCTTTTTGTAAAGATAACTAACTTACTCTACTCCAACAGATTCTTTCTCATACTTTTCTGTGAATGTATAGGACGAAAAACTTCAGGGCTTGTATGTTATCCAGAAGGGACT
>CM051370.1:24090079-24115079 GCA_028015245.1 Cardamine occulta | reverse complement strand
TGTGAAAATTTCTTTCGGTACAGAGGTGTTGGAGAGTCAAAATGTATCAAGCCTTAAAACTGCGATCACTAAAGAATATGAGAATCTTGAAATTGGAACAGAAGTCTCCATAGAAAAGCAAGAAGGAAGTTACTTTGGTGAATGGGCTCTTCTTGGCGAGCTCAAAGATTCCTTAAGTGTGGTCGCAGTTGGTGAAGTGGTCTGTGTGGTTTTAACAAAAGAAAATTTTGATTCAGCGGTCGGCCCTCTGACCAATCTTCCGGCTGACAGTCACAAGTATGATCCTACAGTTTTCATCATACCCCTTCTTTTTGGATTTATCTTGTGCGATTTTCATAGTAAAATGATTCTGTGTAATGTTTTTTTTTTTTTTTTATTTAGGTCGAGACATTCTTCGTTCGATCTGTCTAGGGCAAAAGTTACTGATACCACAGCTCTTGCTAAAGCCACTCTTGCAGACCTTGTAAGCAATGTTACTCTACATCAATCACAAAACGGTTCTCCTCGGCTTACATTATTTTGGTTTATTCAGGAATGGACAACATGCTTGAGTTCAACAGACTGCAGTGAGATTGGGCTCGTGCATTTGAAAGATAAAGAAAATTTGTTTAGCTTGAAAAGATTTTCAAAGCAAAAGGTGAAGAAGCTAGGTAAAGAGGCACAAGTCTTGAAAGAGCGGAATTTGATGAAGAACTTACTAAAGCCCTCAGCTTTTGTTCCCCAAATCTTGTGCACTTGTGTGGATCAAACATTCGCAGCCATCTTACTAAACACTACACTTGCTTGTCCTTTATCTTCTCTGCTTCACTCTCCGCTTGACGAGTCATCTGCCCGTTTCATTATTGCCTCACTTGTGTCTGCCTTAGAAGATATACACAAGGTTAAAACTTTTCCTTTAACATCTCCTTTTAATTTCCAAGATTTCATGGTCTGAAACTCTTTGCTTTTTCTCTTTCCCTTTTGGAATTTCTAGAACAAGATTCTCTTCAGAGGTTCATCTCCTGAGTTATTGATGTTGGATCAATCTGGGCATCTACAGGTGTGTGGTTTTTTTGTTACATGGTCCACGCTTATGCTCTTTTGATTTCATGTTATTCACCTGATCATACTTTTAATATCTTTATTGTAGATTGTAGACTTCAGATTCGCCAAGAAACTGTCCGGGGAGCGAACATTTACAATCTGCGGAAATGCAGATTACTTAGCCCCAGAAATCGTTCAAGGCAAAGGCCATGGTTTCGCAGCAGACTGGTATTAATTTCCCTCTATTCATCTTCTGTTTTTTTTCCTTTTCAGGATAATATTTGAAGATTCTTAATGTTTTTTGGGCTGATTCGAAAAGGTGGGCACTTGGAGTTTTGATATACTATATGCTTGAAGGAGAAAAGCCATTCGGGTCATGGAGAGATAGCGAGCTAGACACGTTTCAGAAAATTGCAAAAGGCCAACTAACTTTTCCTCGAGCTCTAAGTTCAGAAGCGGAAGATCTCATCACAAAGGTCTCATCTTTAAGTTCCAATTTCACATCTATTAAAAGTAGAATCTCTGGTTTCATTGTCTTACCCACGCCTTAAAACTTTTTGTAGTTGCTTGAAGTTGATGAAAACTTGCGGTTTGGTAGCCAAGGAGGTCCTGAATCAATCAAGAAACACCCCTGGTTCAATGAAATCAAATGGGGAGCTATTAGTAACCGCGAATTTCAAGTTCCTGAAGAGATAATCTCGCGCATTCATCATCATTTGGAGAATGACAACGTTCTTCCTCTAGAAACTTCTCAATCCATGGACATTACAGATGATCAAGATGCTCAAAACTGGCTTGAAGAATGGTAATAGAATTGAAACAAAACCGTGGTGGTTTTTTTCCTCGCTTCTCTTTGTTTAAAATTTCGCGCATTCATCATCATTTGGATAATGACAACGTTCTTCTCCAAGAAACTTCTCAATCCATGGACATTACAGATGATCAAGATGCTCAAAACTGGCTTGAAGAATGGTAATAGAATTGAAACAAAACCGTGGTGGTTTTTTTCCTCCCTTCTCTTTGTTTAAAATTTCCGTGCTTTTAAACAGTCATTGGTGCTGAAAACAAGAGAGCCAAAGAATCTTAAAAACCCTTGATTCATGAGAAAGTTTAGGATATTTTGATTGTGGTGTAAATAGGTGTATATGTTAGATAATGGCTGAAGAAGATCAATCAATCACCATCACCTCCAAGTTTTATTTTGTCTAACTTGTTTTTTCCGATGGGCTCTGACTTTTAAAAAGATTTCTCTGTTTTGTGCCGGCGGCTAATCTCCGGTGTAGTCTAAATGATCTCGAACTTGGATAAGGAATATGCACTGAAGTTGCTAACCATACAATTCAAAGTATTTGAAAGTAAGGTAATAAAACCAAAGATATAAAGACGACAAAAAAAAGAAAAAACAAAAGATATAATATTCTATGTTATCAAACTCAGATACATACTTTGGATTATTCAGTTTCAGTAGTATAACAAAAAGAAAGTTATCAATCAATGCATTATTAGCTGCTAATTAATAAAAGCAAATGTAGTGGCTTACATGTATTAGGTAGACTTCACAAAAACTATTTAAACAAATGTGTATCACTACCATATCATTCCATAACATATAATCCTCCTTTAAACCAATTTTTAGTTTATTCCTTAAGATTTAGCAAATCATATCAAATTTTTGTCAAAACATCCCACTAATCTCAAATATATGCATACCTATTTGTTAACAGTTTTCTTTAAGTCCAATACTAGTCCACATGTAAACCATATCGGCCAAAACTCAAATGACCAAAATGGTCCACACAAAATATATTTCCAAATAGTAAAACCAAATCTAGAACTGTAACGAGTTTTATACTTTTAATCATAAATCCAATACCACTTTGCCACAAATGCCTGATTCTAAATTTTAGTCATTCAACAAACTTATAAAATTAACAATGAAACACAAATTGCAAATTGTCATGGGAACAAAAAAAAAGCTATACATTAAGATTTTGGCGTGTTGTGTTTAGTTCACTCTTTTTATCTCTGTTAACAAACCACTGAGCCGTTCTTCTAGCAATCGGCAACCATAACCGCCGTCTTCTTTCCTCTGTCGTCGCATAATTCCGCGACGTGGAAGCCATTGAACCGCTGTAACTTCCTCCGACCGCGTTTTCTCTAGGAACAGTCGTCATCTCAGACACGGCTCTTCTTGATGAGTCTTTGTTCTTCAAGATTATTCTATTCATCTCAATATCTTCCTTTTCACGCAAGTCACCTCTCTGAACTCTATCAATCGACGAGAATCTGTCGCTTGACAACGAATTCAACATCTCCGATGTCAAAAACGTCAAATCAGATGAAGTTACATTACTCCAACGGTTCTTAAACTTAACATCTGAAACAACGATCCTGTGATTGAACTTATGCATAAGTTTCTTCTTCTCCTCCTCCATGTTCTCGTTTCCTTGTCGCTCAAGCAACAACGATTTCTTAAGAATCTTCCGGAAACTGCTAAATCTCAAAGAACCATCATTAACTCCATCTTCTCTTTCAACGTAAATCTCCAAGCTCGATTCTTCTTCTCTTGTCTGAGATTCACTCACGATTCTCAGACTATTACTACTACAACCCAAAACAGAGAGATCATCTTCAATATTGACTTTGTTTCTACACAAAGGACACGTTGCGTGTTGCTCAAGCCACTGATCAATACAACTAATATGAAAAGCGTGTCTGCATTTAGGTAAAAGCCTAAGAATCTCAACATCTTCAAATTTAGACAAACAAACAGAACATTCCAATCCTTGTTTCAATCCTTTCAAAGCAGAGAATCTGAAAAAAGGAAGAGATTCAATAGCTGTCTTGTCTAATCCAGAGAATCGAGAAGACCTATTGAAAAGTCCTTGCCATAGACGATCTTGTCTTCCTCTATCTCCATCACCTTCGGTTTCTGATCGGAGATCGTTGTGGAAGCATTTGGCATAGACGAGGAGAACAAAGGTGAGAGTGAAGACGATGGAGAAAACTCCGGTGATGATGGCTAAGCTTGGTTTGAAGAGGTCGTTGGTTAAGTAAGGAGGAGGAGGAGGAGATTGAGCAGAGACATGATTGAAGAAGAAGAAGAAGAGAATTGAGATTGTTTGTGTTGGATTCATTGTTTTGAGGAAAACAAAACAAAGAAACAAAAAGTCGCTTTTATGAATTTGGAGAGACAGAGAGATGTGAAAATTTGGTTTTTGATTAAAAGCGCAATAATATATTATCAACGTGACATCATTATTGATCTCATTGAGAGGCATGGATTGTGTAAGGTGTGGGATTAGTGGAATAAGTTAAATTATAAAATACTCTTAGGTCGTCTATGGATGTTAGTTGTAGAGAAATTAATATGAAAAGCAAGGTTTTGATGGTGGTTAATTAAGTAATTTTTTGGAACGGAAGTGAAGGTGAATGAATATGAATTGAAAATATGGATTCATGCTTTGACTTTGAATTGTGGGGAAAATAACCTTTTTATGTGGAATGCGACAAATGCCATATATTTCTTTCGATTTCCTTAAAATCAAATCATTGTCAAATTGAGAATTTATTTTGAAATTTAAAATTTGAGTCAATCTCACTTACAAATATTAAAAGAAAACTAATGTTTATGCATTTGTTATCTATACTAAATTAGATAAAAGAATCAATAAATACAATGAATAATCTTGGTAAAGAATCAATAATTTAGATGTTGGTAAAACTTTCACTGTAGTGAGTTTTAAGCAGGACATAGTTTTTTCATGTTAAGAAATCTTTCAAATTGAATAGAAGACATTAATGAACGATTAAAAAGTAGATTAAAACTTCAAAACAAGTATGATCCTACAGTTTTCATCATACCCCCTTCTTTTTGGATTTATCTGTACGAAATCAGTCCATAACATCATAACACAAGTATTAGGTAGACTTCACAGGTGGTGAGCTTATTAATAGATATATATATTCGTTTGTGAAGATCTTTCAGAATCATCAAGGGACCAACACCGTCGCTCTGTTTAGGAGAGCAGCAGAAGAAATTTCGACAATACTCCATGGTGGATCTTCCACACCACCACCGTCCGTGTATTCACTCGGCGGTTGCAAATTTGGTTTTGAAATCGGTAAGAAACGATTTGAGGTGAATGGTACGACTACAAAAGCATACCTAATCCAGATGACATGATCCGGAGGTAAAGTGATTGCGCAAGTCGAAAAATAGTATTAGGTAGACTTCACATTTTTCGTTTGAAAAATAAAACTATTTAAACAAATTCATTTCAACCAATGTGTAACACCACCATAAATCATTCCATAACATCTAGACATAAGCCTCATTTAAACCGATTTTAGTTTTTTTTCTTAAGATTTAGCAAATCATATCAAAATTTTGTCAAAACGTCTGACCAATCTCAAATACGAGCATATCTACTATTGTAAACAGTTTCCCGTATGTCCAATACAAGTCCACATGGAAAACATGTTGGCCAAAACTCAAGTAAACAAATGGTCCACACAAAATATTTCCAAATAGTAAACTCAAATCTAAAACCTTTAATCCTAAAGCCAAATACCACTTTGCCACAAATGCCTGATTAGTCATTCAACGAACTTATAAAATTAACAATGAAAACAAATTGCTAATTGTCAAGGAAACCAAAGAAAAAACTATACATTAAGATTTTGGCGTGTTTTGCTTAGTTCACTCTTTTTATCTCTGTTAACAAACCACTGAGCCGTTCTTCTAGCAATCGGCAACCATAACCGCCGTCTTCTTTCCTCTGTCGTCGCATAATATCGCGACGTGGAGGTGGTTGAACCGCTGTAACTTTCTCCGACCGCGTTTTCTCTAGGAACAGTCGTGACTCAGACACAGCTCTTCTTGATGAGTCTTTGTTCTTCAAGATTACTCTCTTCATCTCAATATCTTCCTTGTCACGCAAGTCACCTCTCTGAACTCTAGCCATCGACGAGAATCTGTCGCTTGACAACGAATTCAACATCTCCGATGTCAAAAACGTCAAATCCGATGAAGGTACATTACTCCAACGGTTCTTAAGCTTAACATCTGAAACAACGATCCTGTGATTAAACTTATGCATAAGTTTTTTCTCCTCCATGTCCTCGTTTCCTTGTCTCTCAAGCAACAACGATTTCTTTCAACACTGAAATTTAAAATCTGAGTCAATTTCACATACTGAAATTAAAAGAAAACTAATGATTATGTATTTGTTTATATATTGTAAATTAGATAAAGAATCAATATATACAATGAATAATCTTGAATAGTATATTAGTATTTCATATGTTGGTAAAACTTTCACTGGAGTGAGTTTTAAGCAGGATATAATTATTTTTTACGTTGAGAAATCTATCAAATTGAATAAAAAGACATCAATGAAAGATTAAGAAATGGATTAAAACTTCAAAACACAAGATTTCCTATGCGATACGCAACGTAGTCTCCATTCTCGGCTTCTCCTAGTATTTTATAAAGGGAATCTAAGATACATTTTTTTTTCTCACAATTACACTTTTGGATTTTGATAATGATGATTAGACTACATTATACACACTAGTCAACAAACAAATAACATACATATAAGTTTATTATGCAAGTAGTTTAGCTAGTTCATCCAGCTTCAGTGTTCCATGAGGTATTACTTCTCTGTAATCTTCAACAAACTCTTCTATTTGTTTCTTCAATCCCTCTTCCTTCTTCACCTCTCTTTCCACACTCACTGCAACTTCTCTTTTACCAGAAACCACAATATTATTCGTCTTTACCTCCAAGTTTCGGTACCCGAATTCTCGACTTTCCTGTTTCTTATCCTGCTTCTTAACCGTTGGTTCTTTTCTCAAGCCATGTTGGAAAACTGGTCCCGGTGAAGCTACAGTTGAAAAGGCGACGGCTTTTGCAAAGACTTTATCTGCGTCCAGATCAGTAGTGTCTAACACAAGCGCAGTCCCGTTCTCTACCTTTGGGTTCGCTGAGTTGTATCTCTTAGGGTATAATTTTATATATTTTATTTATTTAGTTTTAATTTATTATTATTTTAAGTATAATATTACGTGAATAATTTGACTGGATGAATTTTCTTAATTTATTTTATTTTTTAAATTTATTTTATTTATTTCATCTGTTTAATTGTAATTTTAATTTATTATTTTGTTTAAATATAATCTTAGTTGACATATTTTTATTGATTAGATTTAGAAAAAGTGATTAATGATTTAATTTAATTATTTTATTATGAAAAAATGATTAATGATTAATTGATTAGATTTATAAAAAATAATTAATGATAATATTACATGACATATTTTGATTGGTTAGAGAAAAAGAAGATGAACAAATATTGTTCGGTTTTAAATGGGCCAATCTAGTCCACTAGAAAACCATTGAGCAAGACTATTTATTAATGAATGGCTACATTATTTTCTATCATCAAAAGAGGTAAATCGGTGGCACATGTAAGTTTTGCATAACATTTTTGAAATTCAAACATTCAAGATTATAGTTCCTCTATTTAAAAAAAAATTGATGTTAATAATGTTTTACATAAATTAAGAAAACAATCATTACTCTGTTTAAATATATTATGTTCTTTTACTAAAAAAATTATAATAATTATAATAATCCAATAGTAATAATTTAATTATTTTCAATCATTACATCTTAAAATTTATAATTTATCAATAAAAATAAAAAAGGTAAAAAATTAATTTTTGTGAAACAAAATAAAAGAGATAAAACATCAATTTTTTGAAACAGAAGTAATATTAGTTAAACTAAAATGGACACCTCAAAATGATTTCAATCCAATGATTCTTGTTATTGTTTGCCTTGTATTCTTTAATTATCATTATTTGAAAATGAAGGAACTAGTATATGATTAGAAAGATAACTAAGACTTCGACTGGTTTAAACGCAGTGGTTGCGATTGCGGTTGTGGGAGTTTATGGAAACGGGTGATTGCGGTTATAAACGTTATCAAGCAATTTGGACGACTGGCTTCATAATTAGAAATGAGTGTGTTTACAAGAAATTACTGACTGGTTGACAGTGGTTGCGGTTGCGGTTGATGTTTAACATTATCAAATATATTTAAAATGTATAATTTCTATTAAAAAAATTTGTATTAATATAATCAAGCGATTCGAAACAATACATTGTGATTTTTATGATTGATTTTAAACGCTTGTAACCGCAATCGCGGGAGTTTGCATATGGTTGCGGATGAAACAATCAAGTCTTAAACAATGGTCAACAACGGCCTCACCACATGCCAATATTAAAGTATATCTGGTTTGAACAGCTTTTAAAAAAAAAATTCAAATACTCTCTTATCTAAAGATTATAAAATTTTATACTAATCTCCGACCATATGTTCATAGATGAATTGATCATATAACTATTATTGTTTTTCATAGATCAGATAATATTTACATTTGTTGACAATTAAAAGTTGTCCAATAATAATTCAAAATTGGTTGTAAGTTGTAAAATATGGTTTTTTCTTCTTCATTCCTATCAGTCACATACTCTTATATGTATCTTTTATTAATCTAATGCTATATACTATATACCTATTCTTTGGTTGAATCGGTACATGTTATTCGTTAATGCCGTGTGAAAAGTTGAAAATTCCATAAAAGTCTAGAACACATTGAATGTAGAAAGTCTACGACTCTTGGCACCGCAGGGCACACAAGCATATATATTTTTCAAAGACTAGTAATTGAATTTGCATTCGATTACAACTGCTGAACTCAGATTTATATTATAAGGTCAAACATCAATTTGCAATTAAGGGAACAATTTAAATGTAAAATTATTTGATTTTTTTTAATTAATCCAATCTTTGTAAACCAGTCCCTAATCTTGTTTTAATTTAAATTAAATCTGGTTTAAAGTAGAAAATCAAATAAAGAAAACATCAATAATGTGGTCATATAGGAATTATATTAGACATACATTAAAATCTCTGTACCGAAATAAACACCTGTCTCTAATCTTCTCTTTCATTTTTGTTCTGTTTCAAAATCATTCATTCTTTAACATCAAGCAAAGAATTAAAACCTGGGCAACCCAAATTCTTCAATCTTTATATATATAAAAAGTTTTAAACTTTACCTTTGCAAGTTTGGTTTGTTTCTTTGTGCATTAGGTGATGTATCAACGATTGTCTCTTACCTTTGATCTAATCGTTTCCGAAAAATTCTCTTAAATCGTTTTTTTCATCTCTGAGTTTTTGCTCAAAAATCATTTTAAATCTTTTTTTTTTGGTACAGTGAAAGGTTTTGAGTTTAAACTTTCAAATTCGATTAAAATTAAAATTCTCTTTCTTTTGTTTGGTTTGGTGAATTCCAAGTGAAAATGGAATCACTACCTTCTCCATTTGGTGATCCTGCTCCTAATTTATCTGATTCGGAGCTCCGAGAATCCGCTTACGAGATCTTAGTCTCTGCTTGCCGGAGCACCGGAAGTCGTCCGCTGACTTTCATCCCGCAATCGTCTGACCGGAGCAACGGCGTCACTGCGGCGGCGTTAGCGTCGTCACCGTCGCTTCATAGATCTCTGACGTCTACAGCTGCTAGTAAGGTGAAGAAGGCTTTAGGGATGAAGAAACGAAGCGGCGGCGGAGATGGCGCAGGAGAATCGTCGGGTCAGACGGATCCGATCAAGAAATCAGTCACGGTGGGTGAGTTAGTTCGGATACAGATGCGAATCTCGGAGCAGTCCGATTCAAGGATTCGTAGAGCTCTTCTTAGGATCGCTTCTGGTCAGGTACGTTTCTTCTCATTGTAAATTTCCCGAGAAAATAAAAAACCCAGAATTATCTCGGCCGAAAGAGCAGACATTTTGGATTTTATGAAGAAAATTTGCTTCAATTTGAGCTTCGTGATTCTTTATACTTGAGGTTTCAAAATTCAGAACATTTGCTTGAATTTGTTCTGCATAGTGATTTAATTTATCGCTAGTTACATATATTTAAGTTAATTTTAGTATATTAAGCTTTGAAATTTGTGATTTTGATTTTATAGCTTGGGAGGCGTGTAGAGATGATGGTGCTACCTCTTGAGCTTCTTCAACAGCTCAAAGCTTCAGATTTTCCAGACCAAGAAGAGTATGAATCATGGCAGAGAAGAAACTTGAAGCTTCTTGAAGCGGGTTTGATCTTATATCCTTGTGTGCCGTTAAGTAAATCTGATAAATCTGCTCAACAGCTTAAGCAAATAATCCGGTCGGGTCTCGAGAGGCCGTTAGATACCGGGAAGATCACGGGAGAGACACAGAATCTTAGGAGTATAGTAATGTCTCTTGCTAGTCGGTCGAACAACAATGGGATTGGTTCTGAGATTTGTCATTGGGCTGATGGGTTTCCACTGAATCTTAGAATCTATCAAATGCTTCTAGAGTCTTGTTTCGATGTGAACGATGAGTTATTGCTTGTTGAAGAAGTGGATGAAGTTTTGGAGCTTATTAAGAAAACATGGCCTGTCTTGGCGATGAATCAGATGATTCACAATGTTTGCTTTCTCTGGGTGTTGTTTAATCGGTATGTTACAACTGGTCAAGTGGAGAATGACTTGCTTGTAGCTGCTCATAACTTGATACTCGAAGTTGAGAATGATGTAAAGGAGACAAATGATGCCGAGTATTCCAAGATCTTGAGTTCTGTTTTGAGTTTGATTATGGATTGGGCTGAGAAGAGACTTCTTGCTTACCATGATACTTTCAACATTGATAACGTTGAGACGCTTGAAACTACAGTTTCTTTGGGGATTTTAGTAGCTAAAGTACTAGGTGAAGATGTTTCTAGCGAGTATAGAAGGAAAAAGAAGCATGTCGATTTAGGGCGTGATCGAGTCGATACCTATATAAGATCTTCGTTGCGTATAGCTTTTTCACAGGTTTGTTTATTTTCCCTATTTTTTGGTCTATCGTATTTTGTATCTGCGACCATTTATGTAGTTTATAATTTGGTTGTAATAGACAAAGAGGATGGTGGAACATAGCAAGAAATCAAAATCCCGTCAGAGCACGAACAATCTTCCGGTTCTTGCGATTCTTGCAGAGGATATTGGTCATTTAGCTTTCAACGAGAAGGCGATATTTAGTCCAATCTTAAAGAATTGGCATCCGATTGCAGCTGGTGTTGCTGCAGCTACGCTTCATTCATGCTATGGAACTGAGTTGAAGAAATTTGTCTCGGGTATTACTGAGTTGACGCCGGATGCTATAAGAGTACTCACCGCTGCAGATAAGCTTGAGAAGGATCTGGTTCAGATTGCCGTTCAAGATGCTGTAGATAGTGAAGATGGCGGAAAATCAGTTATAAGAGAAATGCCTCCTTTTGAAGCAGAAGTCGTTATTGGCAATCTTGTGAAATCGTGGATCAAGACCCGAGTCGATAGGCTAAAGGAGTGGATTGACCGGAATCTCCAGCAAGAGGTATCTGACAGCTTTGAAAGCTTTCCTATTTAGTTATTTTTAAGAGTTTATTGATTGGTTTTGTAACTTTAATTGCAGGTATGGAATCCAAGATCAAATAAACTTGGCATCGCTCCTTCTTCGGTGGATGTACTGAGGATGGTAGATGAGACATTGGAAGCGTTTTTCTTGTTGCCGATTCTTATGCATCCAGTTTTACTTCCTGAGCTAACATTGGGTCTCGACAAGTGTATGCAGCACTATGTATCAAAGGCGAAATCTTCCTGCGGTATGCAGATTCTCGTCGATTGTAAAATGGTTTTTGGAATGATGAAGCTCATGCTTTGTTAATTTTGCTTATGGAGTTTTTGTTTTTCTATGGTTTCCATTAGGCTCACGGAATACCTTTCTACCCGCTTTGCCCGCTTTAACAAGATGCACGGTCGGGTCGAGACTACACGGTGTATTCAAGAAAAAAGAGAAGCCAATGGTAGCTTCTCACAGGAGAAAATCACAGCTTGGGACGAGTAATGACTCAACGGAAGTAATTCAGTTCTGTTGCAGAATCAACACTCTGCAGTATATCAGGACAGAGATTGAATCATCTGGGAGAAAAGCATTGAACCGTCTCCCGGAATCCGAAGTCGTGGCTTTGGATGGTAATGCTAAAATCTTTGAACAGTCGATTGGCTATTGCTCGAAAGGAATACAACAATTGTCTGAAGCAACTGCTTACAAGATCGTCTTCCACGATCTTAGCAACGTTCTCTGGGATGGTCTGTACGTCGGAGAAGTTTCTTCCTCGAGGATTGAACAGTTTCTTCAAGAGCTCGAAAGGTGCCTTGAGATCATTTCCTCAACTGTTCACGACAGAGTCCGAACTAGAGTCATTTCAGACATCATGAGAGCTTCTTTCGATGGGTTCTTATTGGTCCTCCTCGCTGGTGGACCATCACGTGGCTTCACGATTCAAGACTCTGCTGCGGTAGATGAGGATTTCAAGTTTCTATGCGATCTTTTCTGGTCAAATGGAGATGGCTTGCCTTTGGATTTGATCGAGAAGGTTTCAACCACGGTCAAGAGTATACTTCCGCTGCTGCGCACGGATACAGAGTCTCTGATTGAACGGTTTAAAGCGGTGTGTCTCGAGAATCATGGTTCTGATAGAGGGAAGCTTCCGTTACCTCCAACTTCTGGTCCGTGGAGTCCGACAGAACCAAACACACTTTTAAGAGTTTTGTGTTACCGTTATGATGAGTCTGCGACTAAGTTTCTGAAGAAGACGTATAACTTGCCGAGGAAGCTAACCTAAGATTGGTATAAAACCCGGTTTAATGAGTATTGAGAGTTGGAAAGTTTGAATCAGGTGGTGATATTAGTGGTTACGTCGGTTTAATTTGAAATGTGAAATATTGTTTTGGTTAAGAGACTAGCGGTTTGGTATGGGGTTTTTCCTTGTAATGGCAAATTACTTGTACAAGAAAGTGTAGAAAGATTTTAGTGAAATATTTTTCTTTTGTACTAATCAAAGCGTGTGGGCTTTGTTACATGTTGTGTAAACTATTATAATTCGAATAATTTAATGATTTTGTTTTCCCATCTATTTTACTCTTTCTTTGATTTCGGATTGACAATTGCAAAATTGCTACGAGAGTTGATTGATGGTTCTTTTACAAACTCAAAATGTTCAAATGCGGTAAATACATATCATGCCAATATATTACATGAGATTTAAGTTAACATTGACGTTTAACAAAAAAGACAACGACAAAAAAACTATAATTTGAAAAGGTATCATGATGAAGCACGTCTTTGTCCAAACACAAAATGATGATGTTCATGGCTGATATATATTTTATTCAGTCGTAACAACATTCTTTCAATAAACTTTAACCACACATAAAAAACTTCTTCAAATATCGCAATATCTTAGGCTGATAATTACCATGCACTTCTTTGATCTCTTTGAGTTCTATTAATAAGTGTGGGCCTAACTCACACCCAAAAGCTAGCTCATGAGAGGAGGATTGCCACACCACTTATATATTAGTTCACAAATCATTCCAAGTCTCGATGTGGGACAATTCATTTTAACAAGTTCTTCTCCATGTGGTTGAACGATACATTTTTTGTGGACAAAGTAGTTACATGGAACACAAGCATAACCTAACTCTTTATTTCCGCCCAACCCACAAGCACCACAAGATTCCACGAGTGGTCTAGGGAATAAGGTGAGAGGATGTTGATGGCTCTCTGAGTTTGGGTTAGTAAAAGGAGGATCTTCCCTCATGCACTCAATGTCAAGACGAAAATCACATTCAATACAACGATAAAACATAAAACCAAGGTTTTTACCACACCAATCACAACCGTTGTCGGATTCAAAAATAGTGTTTGTTTGGTCCATCATGGTGGCAGGTGAGATGAATAATAGAGGATTATCATGCTCGAATGAATGGATATGAGTTTCAAGAAAAACGAATAGTGGAGTAGACCATGTGGTTGGGATGATAAGGATGCCTCAAACGTAACGGGACGATTTCACAACCTTCGTGGAACACGAGTTTGCAGATGTCACAATAGTAATGCCAATCATTCCAGTTGTCGTCATCACTCTCGCCAAATGGTCCGCAACTAAAGCATCTTGAAGGACGAGGATTGTCTTGACGACGAAGTGTGTGAGGATGAGCAGGATCAGAGAGACGACATCTTGGTGTTGCATTTTGATCCATTTCGTTTGCAATTATGGTTTTGGAAAATATTAACCCTCTAATCTCTGCCTATTTATAATCTTTTTAATTTTGATAGGCTACATAAAAAGAAATTATCTATCCGGATGTTACATGTTATTTATTATACTAAATAACAAATTTATAATCGGTCAATGGTTTTTAATATGACTTAGGCTAGGTCTTTTTAATTTGTTTTGGAAAACTTCTACAGATTAAAATATACAATATAGAGATAACGTGATGGGTTGTCAATGGTTGAAATAGTCTCAAAGTTTCTGTCAAACACATTATTTATTTATAGGGATTGTTCAATTAAATACCTTAACATTTATATCAAATTTGGAAATTATAGACATATTACACATAATTAAACTGATAGGTGCGATTGCGAAGACGTGTTTTCTTGGAGACCCTTTTACATGAGATTTCACTACTCTTTGTTTGGAAAACAATTTGTTTTGTTTTGTTTGGTCATTAAAAAATGGGTGATTCAACAATTTGTACATAAGTAATCGTATCTTATCATCAAACAAACAAGCGTTTGATCCTAATTACTCCATCATGCAAGTGGTAGTAGGGTTTTGAAATAGTAGGAATTTTTAAAACTAAAAAGGCCAGCAGTAATATTCTTTTTAAGGTTACATGAAGTTGTGATTTCTCTTGGCTGATGTTAAAATGTTGGTAAAAGCATGGCTAAGGGCATTACTCCTGCACCACCATCAACATGTGTTGATGGCTGATGCAACTTTGCAAACCTCCTTATAGCAAATGTCTCCGACCTTTCGAAAGCCATACTCCGCATTTGGATCCTGCAAATGTATTATAAGAATGTCACATATTGGTGACTTAATCAATTACCATAATATTAATATATTGTTGGCTTACCTTAACTAAACTAGTCCCAACATTGATGACGACGCGACGCCGTGTGGGAGAAGCAATCGGTTAACATCATCGATGCCATCTTTTTAACCAACCTTTTGAGTTAAGACGGAGACTCCGCGAAGACTTAAAAGAAATTTAATTGGGCCTAACATTGATCCATACATAGGAGTACAAAGCCCAATAGCTGACTAAACCCAAAACTGAAAATACTATTGGGTCTGTCACGTGCTGGATAGTTTGAAAACAGAGCATGGCACGTGCCGCCTCAAAATTTGAAATTATCTCTTCAAAAAACCCAAAAGTGTTAAAAAAAAAAAACCCTCTTTCATTCTCTCTCTCTTTCTCGCTCGAAGAAGGCAACAATGGAGGCAATGCTTGTGGACTGTGTTCACAATAGTCTTCGTCATTTTGTATACAAGAATGCTATTTTCATGTGTGAGCGTCTCTGTGCTGAGTTTCCTTCTGAGGTTCCTCTCTCTTTCACTCTTTTTTTTTTTTACAAATTCTGTAAATCGAAGCTGTTGGAATGGTTAATTAGTGATTTTGGTTTCGTAATTCTTCTGGGTATCTTTGAATTTTTCATATATGCATCTCTATTTGGATGTGAAATTCGATAGCTTCGCTGCGTTTCTTCCAGATCGATTTTGGGTTCTTTACCTTTTAGTCCTTTGTTTCTCGATCTATGTGTTGTTTTTGGTCTTTGAACAAATTTCAATTTTAAGGTTTGTTGTTTCTCTCTAGATTTGCGAAATAAATGACCTTTTCCTTATATGATCCCAATTTTTAAGTTTTTTTTTGTTATCTTTGGACCTTAGTTATATGAGTCAACTGTTTGAAGAAATCTCTGGGCATACCTCAAAATTTGTTGAAATTTATGTTAACACAGCTTCAATAATAGTTAGGTAATAAAGGCTGTGCCTTTGGTCTTGTTTAATTTCAAACACTTAGTAGCGGTTCTCCATTTTGTTAGCTACAGTTGTCAACAAAAGACTAGCCTTTGAGGCCTTCTTGTGTTATCACTTTCTGATTTTTCCTCTTATATAGGTTAATTTGCAGCTATTAGCTACCAGCTACCTGCAGAATAATCAAGCTTACAGTGCATACCATCTGTTAAAAGGTGCGGTGACATGGTTTCTTTTATGACTTGTTGATTTTTAGTCTTTTACAAGATTTTTCTGTAATCTGAATCTTGTACCTTCTTTTGCTCATCTTTGTGGATATTATGTAAAGGAACACAAATCGCTCACTCCCGGTACTTGTTCGCGTTATCTTGCTTCCAGATGGACCTTCTCAATGAAGCTGAATCTGCACTTTGCCCTGTTAATGAACTAGGTGCGGAGGTATATAATCTTCTCTGGTAGATTGCTTTTGTTCGCTCACTGAATTATCTTCTTACAATCTCACTCTCAGTGCGTCAATATCTGGACCTTTTGTGTTGATTTAGTTCACTTAAGAAGATAATAACATAGCTTCTGGTTATTCTCCAGATCCCAAATGGTGCAGCAGGTCATTACCTTCTTGGACTTATTTACAAGTTTGTTTCTTATTCTCTCTATGCACCTTTATCTTGATTCTGAATGTGTTCGATGATATGATTTCTCATTAGTCATTAGTGACATTTCAGGTATACGGATAGAAGGAAGAACGCTGCTCAGCAGTTCAAGCAGTCTTTGACAATAGACCCTCTACTTTGGGCCGCATATGAGGAATTATGTATACTAGGTGAAGAGAATCCCTCTTCTGCATACTTGGTTCTTTTGTTATGGTTCTCTTACATTTTTCTGTCCGTTCTGCTTTTTCAGGTGCTGCTGAGGAAGCAACTTCAATTTTTGGTGAAACAGCTGCTCTCTCCATTCAAAAGCAGTACATGCAACAACTGTCTGCTTCTGTCAGCTTAAACACGTACAATGAGGAATGTAATTTGACTTCCACCAAAAACACGAGTTCTGAAGATTATAGTCCAAGACAGTCTAAACACACACAAAGCCATGGCCTTAAAGATATCTCTGGAAATTTTCATTCTCATGGTCTTAACTGTGGTGTTTCGAACATGTCCTTCTATAATACTCCTTCGCCAGTGGCTGCACAGGTAATGTCACAAAATTGTTTTACTGCTTTTAATATGTACAACTATGTCTCAATCTGGAAATCACACATTCTTTGAGTAATTAGGAGATTAATGCATCATGGGTATTGATGTCAAAGTGTTTGTATCTCTTATTTTATATCTTCATTGTCAAAGATGGGTTGTCTAACTTTTTATTGACTATTAGAAAGGGGGTCTTGAGCTGTTTTAATGTCTTTGGGTTGGCACGTTAATTTTATCAGCCTTTTTAGTTATCTGAAGAATTTCATGTTTCCATTTCAATAACATTTTTTGGTCATGGTACATTTGTATATGTGCTTTATATTGTAGATGTTCTTAAAGAAACAGCTGTAAATAAGATTTTTTATCCTTTTTTTGTACTTATCAAATTGTAGCTATCCGGTATAGCTCCACCACCACTTTTCCGGAATTTTCAGCCGGCTGTTCCAAACACAAACTCCCTTGTTACTGACAGTTCTCCAAAGTCCACAGTAAACTCTACTCTTCAAGCACCCAGAAGAAAGTTTGTAGATGAAGGAAAGCTACGTAAGGTAGTATTCACATCTGTACTGGTCTACTTGTCATCATAAAGACACATTTTGGAATGTATTGCTTTTTACTTTTCTCTGTAATAGTCCGGTTCTTACTTGGGATGAATTTTCTCTACCATTTGTCTTACTGTGAGTGCATGTCTCTTTGTCTGCAGATTTCTGGCAGGCTATTTTCTGATTCTGGACCACGACGGAGCTCGAGACTGTCTGCTGATTCAGGGGCAAACACTAATTCAAGTGTTGCAACTATAAGCGGAAATGTGAGCAACGGTTCCAAGTATTTGGGAGGTTCTAAATTGAGTTCTTTGGCACTTCGTTCTGTAACACTTCGGAAGGGACATTCTTGGGCAAATGAAAACATGGATGAAGGTTGTGACATTCCTTACTATATCAATATTTTGTTCCAAATCTTGTCTGTTGTGATTTTTGTAATCATGCCTCTATTTATGTCGGCGTATTTCTAATACCGAAAGCGTTGCCATTCTGATTGGTTTAGGGGTTCGTGGGGAACATTTTGATGATTCAAGGCCTAATACTGCCTCAACGACTGGTTCTATGGTTTCCAGTGATACTAAATCCTGTGATCAAGAAGATGAAACAATGTCTCTTGGTGGCACAGCATTGAACGCACAAAGAATCACAATTGGAGTTTCAGAAATTTTAAGCCTCCTAAGGACACTCGGTGAAGGGTGTAGACTTTCATACATGTACAGGTGTCAGGTAAGCATATTGTTGTTCTCTGAAATAATGTAAGGTCAGGTGAACGCAAACAGGCTTATTTCATTGTTTCCCTTGTGCTTCTGGGTGGTTCAGGAGGCACTGGATATGTATATGAAACTTCCACATAAGCATTATAATACAGGATGGGTTCTTTCCCAGGTAATTAGTGACTCTTTTTCTCTCTTAGGCTGTCATATTTCAATGTAGCTTGGACATGCTTTATTTTTGGACTATCATTTTAGTAACTATCTTGTTTGGTTTGGTGGTTGTGCATACACTTGTTATATTGAAAAACTTGTACGGAAGATTCCAAGGAGAACCCGTGAATGAGTTTTAGTCTGATGGCGTGTGATAATCATTGTTGATGGTTTATATGCATATTATGGCTGTTAAATGCAGGTCGGGAAAGCATACTTTGAATTAATAGACTATTTAGAAGCTGAAAAAGCATTCCGTCTGGCCCGCCAGGCTTCTCCTTATAGCTTAGAAGGAATGGATATATACTCTACGGTCCTCTATGTAAGTGTATTTGCGTGGTTTCTAAACATTCAGTCTCATCCTAGTCTGTGATGGAACTCATAATTTGACATTTTCCCTTGGAATTTTTTTTTTTTTTTTTTTACAGCATTTGAAGGAGGATATGAAGCTGAGTTACTTGGCTCAGGAACTAATATCAACCGATCGCTTAGCTCCTCAATCTTGGTAATTGTTTGTCAGTGTTTTTTTCGTGATTAATGTTTTCATTTATTTTTGGTAACTAACGGAAGTAAAAGAAATCATCTATGGTGTAGGTGTGCTATGGGGAATTGCTATAGCTTGCAAAAGGACCATGAGACCGCACTGAAGAATTTCCTACGAGCTGTACAACTGAACCCAAGATTTGCATACGCACATACCTTATGTGGCCATGAGTAAGAAAGCTTCTATCCATTTGACTTTGTCTGGTACAATATGCTTGGAATGCTCTGTCTAAGAGACACTCTCTGTTTACTTTTTTTGTAGGTACACAACTCTTGAAGATTTCGAGAACGGAATGAAAAGTTACCAAAACGCACTTCGTGTAGATACAAGACACTATAACGCATGGTATGGGCTTGGAATGATATATCTACGCCAAGAGAAGTTAGAGTTCTCAGAGCATCACTTCAGAATGGCATTCCGAATAAACCCGAGTTCCTCTGTTATAATGTCTTATTTAGGGACAGCTTTGCATGCCTTAAAGGTTGGTTATGTTATTACTCTCATTTGATTGGATTTAATAATGTTTTCAAGAAGAACAATCTTTGAAGAATATTGACTAAATGCTTCTTCTTGTTCTGTTTTAACAGAGAAGTGAGGAAGCACTAGAGATAATGAATGAAGCTATAGTAGCAGACAGAAAAAACCCTCTTCCAATGTACCAGAAAGCTAACATACTTGTTTGCTTAGAAAGATTAGATGAAGCTCTAGAAGTTCTTGAGGAGCTCAAAGAGTATGCACCTTCAGAGAGCAGCGTTTACGCTTTAATGGGCAGGATCTATAAGCGGCGAAACATGCATGATAAAGCCATGCTTCATTTCGGTCTAGCTTTGGATATGAAACCGCCTGCAACTGATGTTGCTGCAATAAAGGTTCGAGTCTTTGAGAAACACAACAAGCAGAGTCATCCTAAGATGGTTTTTGAATTTGAATTATTTTCAGAGTCTAGTGAAATGATTCAAAGCTTAAACTGGTTATTATTTTTTGAAACAGGCTGCAATGGAGAAATTGCATGTTCCAGATGAGATCGACGAGAGCCCATGAAACCGTTGTTGCTCCAAGAACCAGTTGGGTATGGATTTGTGCAAAGCCTACGTCTCTTTTAGGGAACTAGTTGGGTTTAAATCTTACAATGATTTTGTAGCTTTGGTAGCAAAACGTAAGGCAGCCACAAGAGCTTACCACATGAGTTTGTATCATGAGTTAGTTAATCTGTATGTTGTCAACAACTACTTTATTCGCAATATAAAAAGTTTCCACATGAGTATCTTTCTTTCGAACTCATGTTTTTTTAATTTTTACATATCCTTTTCAGTAATATGTTAAATTTTAATGATGTTTTAGGATGATTTGACAGATTTTTGTTAAATAAATTAATTTTACATGACATTTAGTCAATTAGTCTAAAATATCACTGATTAGAACTTTAATAAATACTGTTTTTAATTAACACATGTCGTTAATTCCTTGTTGGCTTAGAGATTTTAGAGTAAAATAACATTTATGCAAGTTTTATCTCTCATTAATTGTGTTTACTACGTAGGATAACTATAATACGTGATATCTCTCCAAAGTAGAGAAAATTAAATAACAGCAATAACATTTGAAACAGATAATACATAAAATATTAACATGTGTCTTCTTCTTTAACATCTAATGAAAATAATAATATTTGTCATGAACAAGAAAACAAGAAAAGAAAAGGTAAACAAGTGGAAGTAAAGAAGCATATAAATTTATATAAAAATATGGATATGATTTCATAATCCATTTTAGAAGCAATTGTCATAATTGTGTAGGTATATATTGATTGTGTTTGTTCTCTATTATAAAAGGTGTTGATGAGTTTAACTACTATTGTGAAAGAGAATTCGACAAATAGCATCAAGCAATTTGTAAATCTATCGAGGTCATTTTTTCTCTTTGGAAATCAAAACTTGATGTGCCCTTAAAATTTTGTATATTTAGGATTGTGTTTGTCTAGTCACCATGAAAAAAACAAAGGAAAGAGAAGAATATGATAACGAAGAAAGAGTGATCACAACCGTTAACAATAACTTAAGAGTTTATTCCTCTTGATCCAATTAACGATCGAGATACTCCAAAGACTGCCTGCAAAAGCCCTTGTCAAGTTCATAAGTGTATCGAAGAGATGGTGTTCCATAATCCATAGCAAGTCATTCATAACGATATCAAAAACCTTTCCACTTGGTGATCATATATCATCATCCATAGTGACTCTATTCGCGGCACCATATTGTTTTATCATCATGGTCAATTCATGGTACGTAATCCAGTTACAAGACAAGTCATAAACTTACCCGAGATTAATCATCGGTTTGATCATGATACAATGAAATGTTATATGCATTTGGGATATGATGATCCAAGAAATGATCAATATAAGGTATTGTGCATGGTCACGAAGAAATGATGATTTAACCATTAAAAGAGTTGGAGGATGAAGGCTCTATGATCCATATATATTTGAACTTTTCTTAGCAATATGCGCAAGAAAATCCACAAATTTAACAGCCAGAATAAAAATCACAAATTTAACAAAAATACTACTAAATAAGAGTAAAGAAATCAGCGAATCTTTTACCATCCAATACTAAAGAAAAGTAAAAAGTCAACAATATCACTCTCCGAAAATGAAGCTGAGAAGTGAGAACAAATCACGGGTGTTGAAGTAAATTCCCGTGAATTATTGTTGCATTTAATTCTATTTTTATGATTCTTAACCAATCAAAATTCAACTTTCGGTGGGATTAGCGAACGTCATTGATTCTGACTTTTGTGGATAATTACCTGAATTTAAAGGATTTGACAACGACTAAGAGTAAACATTTACAACAAATCGTATGATTGCCTTCAATTTTTAGAACATTTTATCTTTTATATATTATACGTTAAATCCTAAAGTGGTTTCTGGTCTCTTTCATACATAGATGTTTATAACTTAATCATATTATTATATTATAACCGGTTAAATGTTTGAATGTGAAATAAGTTATTAAATTTGAGTGACTATATATCTATTTGAAAAATATAGATTAGATAACCATCCATTAAGCTACAAGGATACGATTTTCCTATAAAAAAAACTAATCCAAAAGTTTTGAACTTACATAATAATCATGCTGGGGCCTTCTTCATAAAGAAATCGGCATGGACATTGTCGGCTTGTCGCAACTAAATGTTCACTAAATTATTTTTCAACAAAAAAGTAAACTTTACAATTTTTCTCCGTAGCCCACTAAAGCAACTTCTATTTATACATTAGCCAATCAAATGTTCTCTTCCACGAAAAAATAAGTTCTAAAACACTTACTCACACAGTATGAAGAAAATATCGTTTTCTGGTTATAGTTTCATTGTACTTTCATTATCCTCCATCTTAACACAAGCCTTTCGTCACACTCCCACTCAACCGCCAACCGCAAACGAAAACGCAAACGGTGATGTCAAACCGCAAGAAACACTTGCGGTTCACAACAAGGCCCGAGCCATGGTTGGGGTAGGTCCGATGGTGTGGAACGAAACTCTTGCGACCTATGCACAGAGCTATGCGCATGAAAGAGCTAGAGACTGTGCCATGAAGCATTCCTCGGGACCTTTTGGCGAGAATCTAGCTGCAGGTTGGGGAACAATGAGCGGTCCGGTCGCAACTGAGTATTGGATGACAGAAAAGGAAAATTACGATTACTACACTGACACATGTGGTGGTGATGGTGTGTGTGGACATTACACTCAGATCGTGTGGCGTGACTCTGTCCGACTTGGTTGTGGCTCGGTGAGGTGTAAGAATGATGAGTACGTTTGGGTGATTTGTAGCTATGATCCTCCGGGGAATTACATCGGTCAACGTCCGTATTAATGATTGGTGTTTAATTATAACGAATTATAATGCTCATGTGATTTAAAGAAAATTAATATAATATATATTTGTTCTTATATAACAACTCGGTTGTGGCTAGCTAGATTCGGTTTTGCGTAGAGAATTATACTTCTAAAATGTAAAAGACAACAGCATGAACCGAAACCTGAATTATTTCTATAAAACATTGTATATATCAATTACAATTATATATACAGTAAAACTTCTATAAATTAATAATGTTGGGATCGGAGAATTTTATTAATTTATAGAAGTTATTAATTAATCGATAAATTAATAATTATTAATTTATAGAGAGTTTTTCAGAATTTTAAAAATTGTTTTATATAAAGTAGAAAACGAAGACAATACTTCGATATGTTTTAATGCATTTACATATTAGAAAATAATTATTGCATATATTAATTTTTTATAAATTTTAATGCAATTCGAAAAGATAATATCATATATTTTTGATATTTTAAGAAAAAATAGAGATAAACTTCAACAAAAATTACAAATTTTCAAATAAATAAATAATATTATAATCATATTTTACTAAAATATCTGATATATATATAATAAATTTATATGATTATTAATTTATGTTATTAATGGGACCATATATTTACATAGAGATTTTAAAAAAATTATTATCTTATTATCTTATCGAAATATGACAATTATTACACCAGTCCAACTCAGGATCTGGATAATTTATTAATTTATCGAGTATTAATTTATAGAGTTTTTAGTGTATATACAAAACATAGAAAAAGTGAGTTAGAATTGATTTTTCTATAAAAACAAAACTCCAAATGTATAAAGACAGTCCAAAGGTTGAATAATTGGTTGGGATTGAAAGGACCCTCCTAAAGAGCTAGAACGGACCTCTATCTATAGCTATACCTATATCATAACATCACCAACCCAAATTTCAAAGAAAATATCTCTAGTTTGTGGGTGAAAATGTGAAATATCTTTCGTCTATGATCTCATGGTTTTATGCGTTTTTCTAATCTCCGTTTATTCTTCTTGTTTCACTATCTTGGGATCTTTGTTTGACACGTTAATTATAACTTTAGTCTGTTTTTGTCCTGAATCAACTTGATGACCTTGAGAAAAAGGGATCCCGAAACCTAAAAATAATACAGTAAAAGTAATAAAAATCGAACCCTTGGGTTAATAACGAGATAATCGAACCAAAATTTTCGGTTATCGACATCAATTCAGTTTTCAGCTGTTAAACCGATCATTTTTCTAAACACATATTAAAACCAAAAACCCTAGATCTACTTAATTCTTCTCACGATCCTTCCTTCTTCGTTTATTCTTTATTCTTCGTTTGATATAGAAGTACAATCTCCACGAATTCGTGTCAATGTCAGGAGGAAATAACAAGACTTTGTTAGTCTCTGGTTATACAGAAGATCTTGCGACCAAGTCTCTTGAATCTTTGACTAACTTTTTTTTTATTGATAAGCATATAACTATAAGGATACATATATAAAATTCTCTTTTTATTATATTGCAATGGCAAAGACAAGTTTTCTGTAGAGTATGCACACAAGAACGATCTCGCTGAGCACTTTGCTGAAAGTATACCTTCCATATCAATCCAATTGCGTCCTTTGTATATAATATGGGATTGGAAAAAGTGTCCAATCCCATATTATTATAAACCTGAAGATCTATATCCTCGTATCGTGGACTTCCTTAAGGAAAAGGTTTTTTTTTGTGACTAGATTTGTGGGCTTTGGCGATGTGAAAACTTTGAACGACGATAAGTGTGCATATCTGAAAGAGCATGAGAAGAACAACATTGACTTGATCCATGTGCCACCATCAACAAGTAACAACCTTGATTTTAGTTTAGTTTAATAATCTTTCTTTTACAGCCTTGTCTCTTTTAGTTTATCTTAATAGTCTTTCTCTTAATCTTTCAGG
>CM051370.1:23934979-24089979 GCA_028015245.1 Cardamine occulta | reverse complement strand
TAAAGATGCAGCCTACCAAGAGGTAAAAGACGCACTTCTTCAGTATGTGTGTGCCAAACGGCCTCCTTGTCCCATTGTTCTCTTGACAGGCGATCAAGAGTTCATGAAGATCATATCTTCTGTCCGAAAGAAAGGTTTTGAAGTCTATTTGGGCTACAATAAAGAAGCAGTAGCTGCACTAAGAGAGAGCGCCACTGAAGCGTGGAACTACTATAGTGTTTCTGGTGTAGACGAGAACCTCATCGGCAGCAGAAAAAGAAAAAGAAAGAACAAGAAGTACAGTCAAGCTAAACTTGAAAAAAGAGCTATCACTACAAGAAATCTACCGCAAAACCGACGGATTTTCCGACGGAAACTAATATCGTTGGAAATTTCCGACGGATTTCCGATGGAAATTCCGTTGGAAATCCGAGCCGTTATATTCCGATGGATTTCTGACGGAATTTCCGACGGAAATTTATATTCCGACGGATATCCATGCCGTTTTATTCCGACGGAAATCCGACGGATATCCATGCCGTTATATTCCGACGGATTTCCGACGGCTTATGGAAAAATGTCGGATAATATGAACGTTAATGTATCCGTTGAAGTTACCGTTATAAGCCGACGGAAATCCGACGGAAACGAGTTTATATATATGTTTCTCCCTTCCTCCATCCCATTACACAACAATCTTAATTTCATATCTCTCTCTCATTTCTTGTTTACTTAATACGAATTCTATAAAAAAAGTGAAAATATGTCTAGATATTTTCAATCATGGATGGACGAACCATTAATAGATCCGGAGATGAACAACTTGAACGAGGAGTATGCACGAGGCATATACGAGTTCATGGAAGTGGCGGGAAAGCAACCACGTGTTCAAAAATCAGGTAAGTTAAAATGTCCATGTTCAATTTGTAGGAATTCTCGTAATGTTGCGATAGAGATAGTTTGGCATCATTTGTATAGTAATGAGTTTACGCCGGGTTACAAGATATGGTATTTACATGGAGAAACAAATGTTGAGTATGGT
Source organism: Cardamine occulta (assembly GCA_028015245.1). Taxonomy (NCBI): domain Eukaryota; kingdom Viridiplantae; phylum Streptophyta; class Magnoliopsida; order Brassicales; family Brassicaceae; genus Cardamine; species Cardamine occulta. The sequence goes on along the minus strand of CM051370.1, from coordinate 24,088,958 downwards.
AGTACTAGTGAACCAAATGTCTCAGATTGTTTAGGAGGTAGCACGGAAGTAGATGTAGGTGTAGGGAGCGTGCAGATGGTGAATGATGCGTTTAGAGAGAATGTCGAGTTTAGCGGTGAAGAAAGATATAGGTTCGAAGAAACCTAATGTAGAAGCAAGAAGATTTTTTGATATGTTAGATGCTGCAAAGCAGCCACTATATAAAGAGTGTAAAGAAGGTCATTCGCCTTTATCAGCTGCAAGTAGATTGATGATGATTAAGACGGATTACAATTTGGCAGAGGAGTGCGTTGATGCGATAACAGATTGGGCGAAAGATTTATTGCCAGAAGATAATCTTTTACCCGGATCATACTACGAGGTACAAAAACTTGTATCTGGTCTTGGGTTACCGTATAAGGTAATAGATGTGTGCATCGACAACTGTATGCTATATTGGAGAGAAGATGAAAACCGCAAAAGATGTAGATTTTGTCGTAAACCACGATGTCGGAAAGTAGTGGCAGAATTCAAATTCCATATAAACGTATGTGGTATTTACCAATAACAGAGAGGTTGAAGAGGTTATATACTTCTCAGCAAGAGCCAATGAGATGGCATGCAGAACATCGTCAAGATGGAGATATTACACATCCTTCAGACGCAGAAGCTTGGAAACATTTTCAATCATTGTATCCGGAGTTTGCGTATGAGCGAAGGAATGTGTGCCTCGGGTTATGTACAGATGGTTTTAACACATTTGGGAAGCATGGAAGGAAGTATTCGTTATGGCTCGTAATTGTAACCCCTTACAATTTGCCTCCATCTCTGTGCATGCGTAGAGAATTTTTATATCTATCGATTCTTGTTCCCGGCCCAGAGCATCCGAAGAGATCACTTGATATATTCCTCCAGCCATTGATCTATGAGTTACAAATGCTATGGGAGCATGGTGTGGAAACGTACGATGTTTCGACCCAGCAAAACTTTAAGATGCGTGCGGTGCTTATGTGGACCATAAGCGATTTTCCAGCATATGGTATGTTATCTGGATGGACAACACATGGGAGATTATCGTGTCCGTATTGCCAAGACAACACAGATGCATTCCAACTAAAGCACGGTAGAAAAAGTTGTTTGTTTGATTGCCATAGGAGATTTTTACCGAGTGATCATCCGTATCGTCGTTCGAGAACAATGTTTACGAAGGGTAGGCAAATTTTTGATGGTCCACCGCCTGAGATAGACGGTGAAACTTTATTGGAGCAGTTGAGAGATTTTGGCGCTGAGACGACTCCTTATTGTGGGGGTAATGGACATGAACCTATTTATGGTGTCGGTGAATTTCATAGCTGGCACAAAAAGAGCATATTTTGGGATTTGCCTTAGTGGAAGAACCATTTATTACGGCATAATCTTGATGTGATGCACGTTGAGAAGAACTTCTTTGAGAACATCATGAACACAGTCTTAAACGTCCAAGGGAAGATGAAAGACAATATGAAATCTAGATTAGACTTGCCAGCATCTTGCGATCGAGGTTTTCTTGAAGTGCTCCCAAATGGTCAATGTCTATTTCCATTATACCGGTTAGAAATAGCAAAGAAAACAGAATTTTTTGATTGGATTCACGACGATGTTAAATTCACTGATGGATACGCATCTAATCTGGGTAACTGCATCGATTATGGAGAAGGAAAGTTTACTGGAATGAAGAGTCATGATTGTCACGTTGTGATGCAGAGGCTTCTTCCATTCACTTTTGCTCATCTTCTCCATAAAGACGTCCACCAAGCAATTGCAGGAGTAGGTGCTTTCTTTCGCGATTTATGCACAAGAACACTTACTGTTGAGGGAATCCAAAATTTACAGGCCAATATCCCGGTGATCCTTTGTAATTTGGAGAAGATATTTCCACCATCTTTCTTTGATGTGATGGAACATCTTCCGATCCACCTCCCACGAGAAGCTGAACTAGGAGGCCCGGTTCAATACCGTTGGATGTATCTATTTGAGCGGTATATGTTTCATCTGAAGAAAAAGGTTAAGAATTTGAGTAGAGTAGAGGGATCTATTATCGCCCAGAGCATCAACGAAGAGGCCTCACAGTTTTCTGAATATTACTTCCCGTCAGAAGTTCGTACGAAGAGTAGACGTCCTAGTCGCCATGATGATCGTGGTGAGAGAGCGATTTACCCCGTCGTTGTTCCAGAGTTATTTTCCCAAGTTGGGCGAGTCAGTGGCAAAGGAAAAAGGCGTAAATTATCTCAAGAGGAGTTTAAACACTTGCATACGTATATCCTAACCAATTGTGAAGAAATTACGGAATACGAAAGGTAAACAAAAATTCTTTTGTGTCATTTAATGTATAATTGATTATTTTATATGTTATTATTAACTTGTCAACTATTTTAGTTTTCGTACAGGATTTACATGGCATTAATACGCGGGTACTATATGGATAAGACAGAAGATGAGCTTCAAGTCCATAAGGAGGAGGAATTTATGCCTTGGTTGCAATTTTACGTAAGTGTTTAAAAACACTAAATCATTTTTTAAATACTAATCTGTCACTTATTTTTGTAGGTTTCTGAAGGAGTAATAAGTGGACAGACATTTCCCACATGGTTATTGGAATATGTTAATGGTCCAAACTACATTGCAACTTGTTATCCTAGATACTGCAGTCGTGGATATGGGTTTAGGGTTCATGACGAGAGAAGGACAATGCAAACTTCAGATTCTGGTATTTCAGTGAAATCTGGTAATGATGTTTACTACGGCGTTCTTCAGGAAATATTGGAAGTGCGGTACCCAGGAATGTTAGACTTGAGGTGCATTATTTTCAAGTGTGATTGGTATGATTCAACACTCGGTCGTGGCCTTCATGTAGACCAATTTGGTGTTACGTCTATTAATTCAAGTCGACGACTAGAAACGTATGATCCATTCATTCTAGGATCACAAGCTGAGCAGGTAGGGTACTAATATTAGTGTAATTAATACTCAATTCCTTATTTAGGTATAATACTTACAAAACTAATATGTTTTTAGGTGTGCTATATTCGTTACCCTCGAGTTACACGGCGGACGGATCCTTGGCGCACAGTTACTAAAGTGACCCCGCGAGGAAGAATTTATGGAGTTGCAGAACACGATCCTTTACAGCCAGCAGAAGTTGTTCCAATGGATCCAGTTGAGCCTTCTTGTGCTCTGGATCTTGTTGTTGATTTCACACAATTTGGTTTAGTTTTTTCCGAATCAGAAGAATAACAAGGTGAATTTTATGAGGATTCAGACTCAATTCCATCTGAAGGATCAGCATCATCATCTAATGAAGATTAGTTGTATGTGTGTTTTGTATTATTTTTTATTTTTACAAAAAGTTGTAAATTTGTTTTTTTGTATTTTATTTAATTTTGACATTACGGTGTAAACCATAGGTCCTCGAAGACCACAGCTGCCGAGCATTTTATAAGCTTAACTTCAGCTTTGTATATTTTAACAAGTTTTAATAAAATAAGATTTTGCCAGAAATATATATTCTCTAAACAACGACCTTAACAAATCCACAAAACTCATTCAACCACTTAAACATTATACCACATATAAACCGTTATCCGTCAGAAATCCGTCAGAATTTCCGACGGAATTCCGACGGACAGATAATTTAAAACCTTAAAAACGGACACGTGTTTTCGTAAAAATTACCAAAGTCCATCGGAAATCCGTCGGAATTTCCGATGGATTTCCGACGGGTTTGGGGTTTACATGGTCAAATTGTAATTTCTTGTACATCAAGACAATGTTAACAACAAACTTTCACAAAATAAAATAAATTATGTGATATATAACATATTTTGAAAAGATTTTGTTTTTAGACATGGTTCGATCGAAAGTGTTTCATAGATAAACATATAGTTAACGTACAAGTTTACCAAATACGAAATTATCATCTAAACTTTTGAAATTTGTCAAATGAAAGATTTCTATAAGTTATTTGTGTTTGCAAACATGAATTTATAATACTATAAACATATGTTTACTGAAACGGTGCGTAAATAACCACTAAAACCACAAACCCGTTTGCAAACACAAATAACTTATAGAAATCTTTCATTTGACAAATTTAAGGTAACAAAATAACCACTAAAACCACAAACCCGTTTGGATTTCCGACGGGTTTGTGGTAACACGTGTCCCCGTTTAAGGATTGACTGGCCAATCAGAAGACATGCATATTTTTACAATGAAAATGTAACCGCGAAACTCTTTTCGTTTCTCGCGATGCCTAAATTTTTGCGTATCCGTCGGAAATCCGTCAGAAATGTCCGACGGATACGCGAAAATTTAGGCGCTAACCTTTCCGAAACCTTTTCGAAAACGTGTCTAATTTAATTTTTTTTTAACTGACGGATTTCCGACGGATATATCCGTCGGAAATATCATAATATATACAGACTTCGTCTTCTTCCTCCTCACTTTTGCAGACTTGAAAAAAAATTTCTAAAATCGCCAAAACTCTTCCAAGCTTCCGGATTTCCGTCGATATATCATCCAAATGTCTAACAATCCCCCAAACTTGTAAGTTTTGAAGTTTATATTATGGATTGTTAAGTTTTTAGTTAGATTGATTGTTTAGAAAATTAGAATTGTTAGATTTAGGTTTGTAATGTTAGATTTAGGTTTGTAATTGTTAGATTTTGGTTTGTAATTGTTAGATTTAGGTTTGTAATTGTTAGATTTAGGATTGTTATGTTTATTGAAATTATTTGTTTTCTTATTTTATTTATTAATTGAAATATTTATAATTTTTTTCATGCATTAATATTTTCTTAATTTTGGTATGTTATTATAATTTTTAGAAAATTATCATTATTTTTTTGATAATTTTTAATCATGTTAGTAATTTATAATTATTCTTTTATAAATGTATAATTGTTTTGGAATAATAATGAATGTAAAATATTTTTTTAAAATTATTTATTATTTTGATAATGTATAATTATTTCATGTAATAATCATGTATTTACAAATTTATAATGGTTTTGGAATTAATACTTATAAATATAAATTTATGAGGATTTTAGTAATTTATAAGTTTTTCCATAAATTATTCCTTCTTTTATAAAAGTATAATTGTTTTGGACTAATAATGAATTTAAAATATTTTCCATAATAATTTTTTTTTATTTTCATTATTATTAATTTTTTCATATAATGTTTGATATTTTTTTTAATTTTTCTAGGAATTACGGTAGGTTTGTCCGTTCAGGACACGGCGGACGTAGTAGTCGCCGGGGAGGTACTGCCGCTTCGAGGAGTTCTCCTATACCGGAGACACAGATCCCGGAGACACAGATCCCGGAGACAGCGCCTATGCCGACGCCTTCACCTACTGCACTGTCGCAGATGAGCGTCGAGGACTTTGTCGCTCAACCAGGACGAGATAGATTGCCTCATCTCCATCCGGAATGCGTAGGCAGAGACACATGGTAAGTTTTTGTTAAATTTAAGATTTTTAATATTTATTTACTATTATTACTTTAGTTACAATTCAAATTATTTGCACTAATTTCTTTTGTAGGTTTGGAGATTCCGGAAATGGAATTTTTAAGTCCATTAACCTGATGCTCAATGGAATGCTTCGTCATCCGTACCTGACTTATAACCAAATGCCGATGGCAGATCAGGAATTGTGGTTTCGCCAATTTGCGGTAAGTACTTCATATTTTAAATTTTTTTACAATATTTAATATAGTTTATTTTATTTTAATTTTTTATTTGCAGCAAGAATTTACTTGGGACAGCCACATGACCGCCTCGGTTAGACGATGCTTCGATTAAAAAGCAGCAAGAATGTATTCGTGGAAGCTGAACGAGTGGAAGGAGAAGTGGCACAAGAATGATGTCCCAAGGGAGCTGTTTTCCAACCCGGCCCTATGGAGCGGGTTATGCACTTATTGGAGTGAAGAACCGACCAAGACAAGCTCCACAACTCATTCTGCGTGCCGAAACAGCGATCGTAAAGGAAAAGGCAAGGCGACGCACAATCTAGGAGCGGTTAGTTTGGTCACACGGGCCAAACAACTGGTAAGTTTTTTATCTAATTAAAATTTTGTTATTTAAGTTTTATAATTTTATAGTTTACTAAATTTTCATTTTTGTAGTTTCGGCAAGACGGTGTCCCACCTTCCGCTATCACATTGCTCAAGGATGCACATACCGGCAGGAAGAACCATGAAATCCAAGATCCGCTGGCTCGGGAGATCATTGACAATTATGAGAAGATGAAGGAAGACTTCCTCCTTTCTCAGCCAATCATCGAAGGAACACCTCCAATGACCGATCTTCCAATCGAGAAGATTAACGAATTCGTCTACGAGGTAAGTAAAATATATATTTATATCGTTTTTTTGTAATTTCTAATTTTTAACAAAATTTTCGTTTCTTACCGCAGTGTACTCCGAAGACAAAAGGTCGTGTATTTGGTCTTCCGGACGATGACGATTTTGCTGCAACCAGCGTTACTACTGGCGATTCTCCAGATATTAGGGCACAGCTCGCACAACGAGACGCTGAGATGGACGCCATGAAAACGCAGCTGCAACAGCTCGCAGAAGAACAAGAAGCGAATTGCCTCCAACGAGAAGCGGATCGCCTCCAACGAGAAGCGGATCGCCTCCAACGAGAAGCGGATCACCTCCAACAAGAAGCGGAACGCGAGAGATCCCACAAATTGGAATCGGATAACCGGGTATTGCAGCAACAAATGGCGGAATTCTTATCCCGCTTCCCGCCCTCGTAGTTTTAGTTTTTTTTCTTTTTTTATTTGAATTATTTTAGAAATATTGAATTTCATTTTGAATTATTGCATTATTATTATTTCTTTAATTTTAATTTATATTAGATTTTAATTATTTAATTTCTATTATAAAACAAATTTTACAAATTAATAAATTTATTTTAAAATATTCGATTTTATAATTAAAAAATTTTTAATAATTCCGTCGGAAATCCGTCGGTTTGTATCCGTCAGAAATCCGTCGGTTTGTATCCGTCGGATATCCGTCGGTAGTTAAATATCAGAAAGCCGTCAGATATCCGTCGGTAGTTAAATATCAGAAAGCCGTCGGAAATCCGTCGGTTATAGATCCGTCGGTATGCCGTCGGTTATACATCCGTCAGAAATCCGTCGGTAGCTAATTATCAGAAATCCGTCGGAAATCCGTCGGTTATAGATCCGTCGGTATTCCGTCGGTTATAGATCCGTCGGTATTCCGTCGGTTATAGATCCGTCGGAAATCCGTCGGTTTGTAAGAGTCTGAACACCGACGCCTTTAAAACCGATGGATTTCCGACGATATTTTTATTTCCGACGAGATAGAAGCGACGGAAAAACCCAAAGGATATCCGACGGATTTTGCCGAAACCGACGGATTTCCGACGGAATTTGCCGTCAGTTTCGCGGTAGATTTCTTGTAGTGTATATAGGAGGGCGCGAGCTTACAAGCAGGGACAGGGGGAGGGTTCGGGCTCAGGTTCACAAGCTTAGGTTCACAAGCTTAATTAAGCAGTTTTGTTTTTGCTTTTCAATATCTGATGTTGAATTTTGGTTAGAAGTGAGACATTTAATTAGGGTTTTATGTAATCATGGAGATATTGATTTAGGAAAAAATATTGATGGTATTTTAACAAATCAAAAATCTCAACAACAAGTCAAAGTTTCCGATTCTTTGCAATGTTGGTGATTCTTTTTCAAGAAAAAAAAAACCATATATTAACAGTTGAACAAACAAGAGTGAGTAATATTTACCTTTCAGAGTTACAAAGTTAAGATGAGATGTTGCATGTGTTTGAACTCTCAACTTAGATAGAAGACGTAATTATTACTGGAGATTACAGAAAAACGTTAAAGCAAAGGGGGAGGAGAAACACACAAAGCAGACTCTGAGTTTCAACTTTCAACGGTATGTGGGGGCTGTACGTGAGAGTGGTGCCTTTATCTCAGCCATTAATAATCTCACCGAGATTGAGTTTTCTTTATGAATCGAGCTATATATATAATATATAGTTCACGTGAGAAGTATAAGTTGTTTCAGTCGATCAAACCAGATTTAGAGTTTGTTATCGATTTTGGGTTAATACTGTATTTTAGTTAAAAAACATAGTACTGTAGTTTTCTTCACGGGTGTACGAGAACATTCTAGTTTGTTAGTGACGTAGAGAGAAGAAGCTGCTAACATGAAAGACTTTGTGGGGAGATTTTTTTTTTGTGGTGAACTATCAGGTCCAGCTCATAGCCCAAACAAATGAACCAATGGTCCAAAACATGATATTTTTACGGATATTTTTTAGGCATAATTGTTTTAGGTTTATATGTCTTTTTTTTTTTTATAGAAAAACAGTTAGTTGGACCATTTTTTATGGTGATTGTGGATTTTAACTTAACAAAACATTAATTAAATGTGTTGTTGGTAAAATTCTTGTTCAGGAAATAGCATAACTTTCCGACCATATTTCACCCAAATCAAATGGTCAAAACATATCGATGAAATTTTGACCATTTTTAATTTTCATCGTAATTTGTTCAAAAAGTTGTCTATAAATTTTGACCATTTCGTTAGTCAAAAACATATAAAGCATGCTCGAGAGCTTCCACCATTGAAAAGTATCATTTGCCTGATATAAACATAATTCTCACTAGCTTGCTTCTCATCACTTATGTGATACATATGCTTAACTGCTTCCAAAAGTTCTTCTAAAATCTTTTCACGATCTAAATCACCGGATACTAAAGATATAATTTATATCTATTATCCAATGATTTATATCGTGAAAAAATTGAAAAAACTTCTTGGAAGCAGTTAAGTACATGTGTCGGTGTCGCAAGTGAGAAGAAGCTAACAGGTGAAAATTACGTTTTTGTGGCCAAATGATGTTGTTCTAGCATATGGCCTGACAAAAACGTAATACTCACCAATTTGCTTCTTCTCACTTGTGTGATACCAACACATGTGCTTACTTCTCTCCATGCGTAATATGATTTTTTGGTAGAGATATACCAAAATATAATTACAAAGTAGAGAATCTAGTTGATAAACTCAAGGTTAGTTTCATTTCTTTTTCTCATCCATTCTTTTTATTTTATTTTGTGTTCTTGATTTTTTTTTCTTTAATGCATGTCTTTGACAAATATTTCATTCTAAGCTATGAAATGTTGGTCATGTCAGCTGATCTATCGAATTAATGATGAAAATGTTCTACAACAAACTATACAATACGATGCTTACCAGCAACTAGAAGCATATCTTCATGTACCCGTATTGCTCATGAGACAACCAAACCAAGTCCAAAACCCGGTAATATGTACGCATTGTTCGCCTGTGTTTTAAGAAATGCATAAGTTTTTTTTTCTAACCTAGTTCTGTAAACCTCAAAGTATAAGCTTCGAAACATTTTGTTGGTTTCTCTTCCTCTTTTAACCAAAGAGAAAATTTGCTGTATTAGTACGTAATCTGTAACTTCCAAAACACATATATACTAAGTTAAATAATCCATCTTTTAGTTTCACTCATTATTATTGTTTATAGAATACCAAAATAATTACTCTTAAAAACACAAAAAATTGTCAGTGGGGTAAATGATAAAAGATATGATGCGATAATATCGGTCCATCAATCTTCCTTAAAATATATGGCTGTCTTAATAACATTTGAAATCGCTGCGGGAGTGACAAAACTGCTCGAGCAGGTTCATTCCAAAATTATTGATAATAGTTATTCCGCTACACGCAGACGTTTAGGAGCTTGTATGCTTTCATTTGTAGAACTTGTCCGCTTATTGGCAACACCTTGGGAGCTTTGGAAGGCAGGCACTCGTCCATTAGCTAGGTCTGTCCAGTACCATATTGAAGTTACACTAGCAAAAAGGTCTCCAGTTACGCTATCAATCTGTGCCAAGAGAAGATTGCGATTCTTGTCTTTCAAAGTGAGAAGATGTTGGACGAACAGTGAGTCTTTTGAGATGTCTCGTGAGATTACCATCAGACTTGATGGTTTATGGTCTGTTGCAAAGAAAAGAAGGTCCTCTAGCATCTGATTACGTCTTGCACGTCTATCTCCTGAGCGAACGAGATTGATTCCAGAGGATTTAAACGCTGACGCCATTATGGCTTCACTCTTTTTCATCTCACAATAAGCACTGATTGACACTTTACCAAGATAACCATCATCCACAAGAGCTGATTTGATATTCTCAAAAACCAAGTCAAGAGAGAGACCACTAGGAATTTCGCAATCCACAATGTCCCAGAAGATGCCCATCTCAGCCTCAGCAAATTCGCTAGCATTATTTTCATCACCACCGCAAGGCCTTCCTCCACTTGATCGGTCTTTCCAGTACCATATTGAACTTACACTACTAAGTAGCTCTCCTTTTACCTTATCAATTTGTGCCAAGAGAAGATTGTGATTCCTCTTTTTCACAGTAGCAAGATGTTTGACGTACACCGATTTAGTTGACATGTCTTGTGAGATTACCATCAAATTCGATGGTTTATGGTCTACCGCAAAGAGACTAAGGTCCTTGAGCATTCTAACAAGTCTCGAATTTGTATCTCCTGCGCGTACGAGCTTGATTCCGGAGGATTTAAACGCTGACGCCACTGCCACTTTGCTCTCTTTCGTGTCACAGTAAGTACGGATTGACACTTTACCAAGATAACCATCATCCGCAAGAGCTGATTTGATATTCTCACACACCAAGTCAAGAGAGACACCATTAGGAATTTCGCAATCCACCATGTCCCAGAAGACGCCCGTCTCCGCCTCTGATGACAAAATTAAAGCCGATTGTAAACTTTCAGATGGTGTATACTATTTTTATTAAGTTACTGAAAACAACAGATCGATTAACAGAGAGGAATCTTACCGGCAAATTTGTTCATCAGGGAAGACATTGAGAAAAGTAAACTAGGGTTGGATTTGTGGCTGCCAAAGAGAGAGCGGGACTTTTTTTCTTTCTTGTCAAAAAATTAAGTCCCCTTCTATTTTTAATTTATTTAACAATTATTTTTAAATCAAAAACCCATGGAATGTTTACAATATTACTCAGAAAACCTAGACCCTTTCTAAAATCGGGCTTTAGCAGCCCATTAGATTTTTTTGTTAAATTTTTTACAATAAAACCCACTAATAATTAGAATTGTCAAGACTTTAAAGACCGTTATTTTTTTTTAAATTAACAAATCAGATATTTTTTCTCAAACCCACCATTTTTTCTCGCTTTGAATCACATTTTTTTTAAGTCCCAATAATGAGATTTTACGTGGAATGTAGAACTTTTTTTTTGTTCAATTAATTGAGTATTCTTTTAAATTTTATTTATCCTTTTTATAAAAAAAAATCAAAAAAAAATCAATTTTAATCTGAAAAAACTGAAAAATTCAAAATAATCAAAATCAAATCTAATTTGGTATTTACAATTTATGCAATACTAATAGACACATTATATAATATTAAATTAGAGTAACTGTTGAGTTTTATAAGAAAATAATTGTAACACCACTTCTTTAGTGGGCTCCACCTCCTCTTTCGGTCCGTGGGCCCACCCTTATCCGACGGAAAGATTTTTTGCAATGTTGGCGATTCTTTTTCTAGAAAGGGAAGATTTGTTCTTGTTTTGATTTTTGTTTTTGTTTGGCTTCAAAATGTTTATTGGTGAAGAAAGGCATTATTCCCCCGCTCTGGGAAATTTTTATTTGTTGATCTCCTTCTGTTTGTTTGATAGGTTTTACTTTTACTTAGCCGTTTGGAAAGAAAAATTGCTTACCATCATTAGCAGTGTCAAAATAGGTCAAAATCCATTGATTTGGACTACCTATTATTTTAATGGATTTGGATTGAACTTTTATACCCATATAAATAAATGGGTTGTCGTAGGTCGATCCTAATGGGTTGGTGGGTTTAATGGATCAATCCATTTGGGTTCTGGATTACCCATGAGTTTATTATTAAAACATAATTTATTAAATTTATAATAAATATGTAAATATATATATATATATATAATATTAAGGGGAGGAAAAGTTTATAATCCCCCACAAATCAGTTGTAATATATTTCATACTTAAAAAAAAAATTGTCATCTTAACACCTGATAAGTTAAGGTTATTCCGAAGCAAACAGCTTCGGTAAAGAATAATCAAATCCGTTAATAGCTGGTGCTTTGCTAAAAAGCATAAACGATGTACAAACATCTCTATCTAAAATGACAACATCAGACGCACTACCAAGTCTCCGTAAAATCCGCAATCAACTACAGACGATGTCGGCCACAACTCCGGTTTCAACTACAAAAGCAAAAAACAAATCCGTCAAAATCCATCGAAATCAACCACAGTAGATGTCGGCCACAAAAGTAAAGAGGCATCTCGAGGCTACAGTGAAACGCACTACAAAAGCATAGAGATTAATTTTAAATATTTAATACACATGTAAACTTCTGTATAAAGAAGTATCACACCACTCTTCAAAACACAACTTTCACACTCTCTCTCTCAAAAACTCTTTTACCTCTTCCATCTTCCATCTCGAGTCAAGAATTCTTCTACCGTTTTTAATTTGTAAGTTGTTATTTATAAATCTGTACTTGTTATAAATCTAATAAAGAAATTCCAAATTTTCCTATCAACACCTCTTGGTATACAACCAACTAATCTTACTTCACTCTAAGACACGGTTCCCCCAATACATTGTAACGGGGTTGTGAAAAAATTAATTGAGTGTATCCACGATCCTCTCCCTATGGTATCAGAGCCATGTGGATGGTGTTAGTGATAGTGTTAAAATAGAACTAATCAAAATCAAAATGTTTTAAAACCTCAATCAAAATGCAAAAACATGAAGGATAGTGCTTGGAGAGGCAATTGAACCTTGAATCTGTAGCTACCATCAAGAGCAACATGACATTGATAGTAATGAGTCTTCCCACTATCCCATTCAAGCGACTGGGGAAAAGAAGTATGTAAGCAATTAGTACAAATTTGACACCAAAGTCAAATTCCTCAGAAACTGTAGTCACTCTCAATTTCTTGTCAAGAAAATACAGAAGAGAAAACTGACATACCACTCTTCGATCCTTTTGGGGACAATTACAACGCTGTCCCAGTCTGAACCACACTGCTGATTCATATGCAACCATTGGCAAATCCTTCCATTGTCTGATCTCATCAGCACTTATAACATCACTCAGGGATTTCCTATAAAAAAATAGACTATCACTTTCCAAAAACAATAGATAAAACTGATGGAAAAAGTTCGAAAATTCGCCAGCCTAAAACATACCCTCCGATATAACTAAGTAACAGAAACACCTTAAATTCTAGTTCACCCAATGCTAATAATAGCTGAGATCCTCCATTATCTTCTCTTCTCAATAACTTAGGAAGCGAACCTTCGAAATCAATAGAAGTAGACACATCTGCTACAACAATAAACCATAGTCATAGTAAATATAAATTCACACTACTAAACACATAAGAATAAACAAACACCCAAATTATATGTAACAGATTCTATTCTGGTACTAACCTTGAATAGCCCTTCAACTTTTTTTCCCAGGAGTTCTAGGACACTGTACCGGAGACCCACCGGAGATTGGCCATGGAGAGACATTAACATCAACAGTGACATTATTGATAAAATCTGTAATGAACCCATCAAGGGTTCCTTTCACATAATTGGAATTGAAAACTCTTCTGAGTGTTTCCAAAGCCAATTCCTCAGAAATCAAAGAAAGTTTTCGCCTTATTTGCAAACTTATTGGACTATGACTGTGTTTCCTATAGATTTTCTCTAAAATGGTTTCAACCGGAACCCTAAGAGCGATTTCTGACCGCGAAGAAACTTGATCGCTGCCGTTAAACTACGAAGTGGTCATCATATTTTTTCCCCAAAATCAGAGTCAGTGTCTCATTACATTAGGGTTGATAAATATACCCAATACTGGAAAGAGAAACTGTTCATTGTTTGCTTTTGCTGCCATATTCTCAAATTTTCTTCTTTTAGTTTTCAAAAAGGTACTGATTTTGAATCAATTTGCTTGATTTGACTACACAAAGATTATATACAGTACGACAAGTACACAATGTAGCCGTTTCAGTTTAATTTACTAAAATGCCCATCCATGAGCATCAAAATTACAAAAACTGCCACAACTTTCTCGTCGCACCTGCAAACGCCAAGGAAAATCGCGTTTTCAATGTTTCCATTGCAAAATCGCGATTCTTTGTTTGTTTCCTATCCACTGACTCGGTGATCTAAGTTGGCTACACTCTCCATCTTGAAAGGATCAATGAACACAATAAAAAAAAAAAAGCCAAAAGACACAAAGAAGTAGAAAATTCGGAAGGATCAAAAAGGAAGAAACTTTCTCTGGAAAATTTAGTAATGGAAGGAAGAAGGTTGGGGAAAATCCAAATGGAAGCATGAGGATGAAGAGAGGTGTCACACTGTAGAAGAAGACAGCTTTGTACACCACATGAACTCAGAAGTTGCCACGTACAATTAGTTGAAATCAAAATATAAAGCTTAGTCTTATTTATTACATAAGCAAATACACACACGGAATTATATGTAATATGTACACTAGAGGATAAATCTAAGATTAAAGCCTAAACCAAAGCCAGAGTTACACTACACATCTTGGTTTGGGCTTAACCTATAAGTTAGGTTACTTGCCTAACACGCCTTTATGAGACATGAGGCTTACTTGTTACAACAGAAGAGAACTGTACGAGTGTTTAGCCGAGTAGCTCTTTCAGCACAGACATTGAACACATAATTGGGTTCTTCTCGTAGAATCTGCACAGGACCGGACCCTGCAATCTTCCAGACAAACCCGCAATATTTAACCTTGTTCCACTTGATGGCATAATCGTTAGAGATCTTGTAAAGTGCAAAGGCCTTAGGGTACAATTCTTCTAGACTTTTCTTGCTTTCTTTAAACCCTGCAGCACCGTAGAAGTCCTGACACAGAGAGAATATACCGTTCAACCAATGATTTGTTTATAAAAGCATTAGAATCAACAAAACGCCGGTGATTCATGAAGTCTATTATTAGTCAGAAGTCAGAACTTTGCTCTTAGAGTGAAGAGCTTACCTGCTTGTATCTTTGGATATCTTCATTAGCTGAATCATCATCAGAATTCATTGCCTGACACATCTCATCTCTGTAATTCTTGTACCAGCTGACACAATTCTTCATGTCAAGCTCAGAGACCAGCTCATCTTCAAAACGCTGGAGTTTACTGATTTCTGAATTGTAACCCAAAGTTAAGACGTTAAACCAAATACAAGAGTATGAGTTCTTGCGTACTTTGATTATCGATAGTATCAAGAAGATCCATACCAGATGGTGGGGGTTCCTCTGCATTCTGAGACATTACAATGTCATACATTAATCCAAGAATAGAAGTGGACTTGAATATTTTGTCCCGCTTCATGTAATGTGGAAAAATTCCGAGCTTTAAGTCGTACGGGAGATTGACCTCAGTCCCCTTTTTGGGTGCATCAAGAGCATAATATCAATCAGCTTCAGCATTTTCTTCTTCATTTCAGCTTTTTCCTTAGCTTTCTCATCTCCTAAGGTGAGGAAACGGTCCATTATTGATAGCCAGCTATCTGCAGCCTGTCCTATAACTTTGCTGTAAACCGAGAAAACAAGGCATACTTAACTAAAAGAACTATTGTGACCTAAAAAGTTCCCCGAGAATTAAAGTATGTACCTGGGATTAAATCCTGTATTTAAGAACATGTTGAAAAGCTTTTCTTCCAACTCTTCTGGTGAAAATTCACTTGGCTTTCTACCAGTGTAAACTTTACTAGGTGGAGAAGAACTCACCCACGGTTCACTTGGCTTGTAGTGTTCGAGTAGCTAAACAGAAGAGTTTACGGTTCGTAAGTAAGGTCACAGCAATGAAAATTTACTATAAATGTGATGAACATAACAGCATACCTTGGGATTTCTGGATACGAAATACATATCCCATCAAAGTCACCACCTGCAATTTCGTCACCTAGAGATCGTGGACCTTTCTGAGGGAAGAACACAGCATACTTGGAATTTCCGAGATACTCTTCCAAGGCCTTAACATATTTAGCCTTTAGAATATGTATGTCTCCAAAATGTAGTCCAGGATTCCTGTAAACTAGCACATTTCCTGAAATTTGGCCAGACTCGCTGCAAAATAATGAAAAAGAAAATAGTAAGGAAATGAACAGCTAACTCACAATTCCAAGGAAGCAAATCACTGTTTCTTGATGTTTCCATGTAAAACTCAAACATGGAAACAAAAGAGGATAATTGGGTAGCATACAGGATGACACATTCATCTTCTTTTAGCTCTCCGGTGGGATCTACTGTGCCCATGAGATAGTATGAGTCGGTCACAGGAAGCCTTCCTTCTTTGAGAGCATTCTTCTCCGTGTTTAAAAGACTAGACAGACAATTCTTCAAATATGGCTCATCAAGGGGGATTTCAGCCATGATCATTTGAAAAGCGTCCATATCCACATAATAAAATGCAGCTGGACAAAACATATTAACTTAATAAAAGAGCCATTGAGTGTCTTCTCATATTTCCAATGGTATTAAAAAATTTAGGACACAATTTATGTTAGTTAACTCAGTTTCAGAGCTCGAAAATTGCAAAAGAACAAGAAACCTTTCAAGTTTTAACACACCTCTAGCCGCTGTGCGTCTATTGAAGAATATGGTTTTTGACTCTTCCAACATGCTAAGCAATATATCCAAAACAAAATCATTAGGGACTCCTCCGTAGCTCAGCAGCGCAACCAGATTCCTCGATAGCTTAGCGTCTTTTGGTTTATTACTGGAAGATGGAAACAAACAACCAGAGATCATCAAATAAGAACCTCAAGTGAAGTTCAGCTACAAAATAACAAAAAACCAAGCGACAAATACCTTGTAGTGACTACCTCCAGGGAGTTAAAAGTGCTACAATTTGACAAGGTTTGATCTTCATACACCTTGATCATAGAAGGTCGAACCTGAACAGTCCGGGAAGGAAGCTGCCAAATTGGGAGCAAATTTAGGAATAGCTTGAAAATCTGGTTTTGTGACATGAGAAAGAGTCTACTAACTTTCTTGTTTAATAGAAAAGTTCCCTTAACAGCACAGCCATCCTTAAACATCCGAAACTGGATCAACAGAGGCTGTAGGAAAAAATGTAGTGTTACTTCTTGTGATAAGTGATGGTCAAATACAGAATCGAGCTTAAACATGGACTGTAAACTACATACCGGCTCCTTGCCACAGGTTCCCTGTGATTCAAAACAAATAAGAAACAAAAATAATAACTAATAAGGAAGGAAGAATGAACTATAAGGAACCATCAAATTGTAATGGAATAGAACAAAGACCTTAATTTTATCACTTTTCATATATTTCCCTTTATAAATATCTACTGGACACATCCGAGCAAGGTCCTCAGAGATGTAGCCAGTTCCATCTGAATGTATACAAGGTTTCCTATTCTTATCAAGAACATCATTATTATTATGATCCTGCAATTGGAAGAGAGGAAAAAAGGTCAGAGCACATAGTGTGGTATAGTGAATACAACTGAGTAAAGGCCAATTAGAAAGAGACGCAGTTCCTGAAGGACAAATGAATTAAAGAAATACATGACAATGTATATCATCGATTCGATCCAAGGTAATCCCACTCATGTCAACTTCAAGCGTTTTAGTCTTTGCAGTATTAAAGAAAACCTGAAGTATCAACAAAAGAAAGGTGACTCTGATTACAAGGGAAAACATCTCTAAAAGAGTTAAAGAAATTAAAGAAGAATAAATCTTCATATGCCTCCAATATAGATTAGAAGAAACAAGAGTACCTTGCCATATAGTTGGCTGGAGATGGCAATTTTTGCACATGCATAAAATGCATACGAGCTTCACGGATTGACATCCCGGCAAGGATATAGGGATTTTCCATATCACTCGACGCTGTAGAGCCCGTGCGTATAAAGTAGCATTTCACTTGCTTTGTAGAACTTTTTTTCTTCCTCCCTTCTTTCCCTTCATCTTTGAAAACTATTTAAAAAAGGTAAACAAGCTACTGTGCAGTTCCAGAAAAAGTATGACAATATCCTTAAAAATGAAAAGTGTTGTATGTGCAATAATATTAATGATAATCACGAGAAAATAACAAGGAAAAAGACCCACCAAAAAATTGATAACGACGTAAGCCAACCATGATTCCATTCTTAGCAATCCCTTTGTGCGTAGGGTAAGGGTCATTACAGTAGGTTGAATCTTTTGACAACTCATCGAATTTAACAGTTAAAACATTTTCATCACCCAAAACCTTGTGCAGGTGTGTTCCAGTATTCTCCAGAAAAGGACCCTGTGAATAGATTCTATCAATAAGTATCACTTTCTTTATCCTTAAAGTATCTCTTGAATTCAAACAGGAAATATAGTTGTTAGAGATTCGATTGAACCTTGAATCTGTAACTACCATCGGGAGCAACATGGCACTGATAGTAATGAGTCTTCCCACTATCCCATTCAAGCGACTGGGGAAAAGAAATATAAAAGAAGACGCAATTAGTACAAATTTGACACCAAAGTCAAATTCCCTCAGAAATTGCAGCAGTTGAAAAGAATTTGCAGTATCTAAAAGAAATCTCTCCATGTCTGGTCACTTTAGAAAGTAAATGGTAAATAACACTCAACAGAACAGAAGAGAAAACTGCCACACCATTCTTCGCTCCTCTTGGGAACAATTACGCTGGCCCAACCTGAACCACACTGCTGATTCATATGCGACCATTGGCAAATCCTTCCATTGTCTGATCTCATTAGCACTTATAATCTCACCCAGAGATTTCCTGTTATAAGATAACTACCACCAAAAACGATCACTTTCCAAAGCTGATGGAAAAAGGCTAAAAACTCTTCAGCCTAAACATACCCTCCGATATAGCGAAGTAACAGAAACGCCTTCTTAAATTCAAGTTCACCCAAAGCTACTAGCTGAGGAATGTGCATAGATCCTCCAATTTTCCCTCTTCTCAAGAACTTAGGAGGCGATCCTTCCAAATCAGGAGACACCTTTGCTCCAACAATCAACCATAGTCATAGTAAATTCAAGTGCATAAGAAAACTTTGCACTTAACAAGAATAGATTTTCACAACTGAACACATAAGAAAAACAAACACCCAAGAATGTGACATTTCTCAACAAACCTACAATTCAGCCCATCACTCAATTATAACAAACCTATAAACAACACACAATGAAGTATTTTTGACCTTGAATAGCCCTGCAACTTTTTTTGCCAGGAGTTCTAGGAGGCTGTACCGGAGACTCGCCGGAGCTCAGCAGTGGAGCAGTGGCGTCGTTAATACAATGTCTGATTAACCCATCGAGGGTCTTCACATACTGCTTATTGAAAACTTTCCTGAGCGTCTCAAAAGCCAATTCCTTAGAAATCGAAGAAATTTGTCGCCTTGTCTCCACATTTATCGGAGGATGATTGTGTTTCCCGTAGATTTTCTCCAACATGGTTTCAACATCATCCGGAAGAAAGATCTTTGACCGTGAAGAAACTTGATCGCCGCCGGTAAGATACAAAGTAGTCATAATTTTTTCCTCCCAAAATCAGAGTCAGTGTCTCATTAGGGTTCAGGTTCATAGATATACCCAGTGGAAACAGAAGCTGTTCATTGTTTGCTTTTGCTGCCATTTTTTCAAATTTTCTTCTTTTAGGTTTCAAAATCAAATTTCAAACAATTTTGTGCTGTCGGTTTGATTTGACTATAAAGGAGCTTATTCAGTACACTGTTATTTACTATAATGCCCAACTATGAGCTCTAAAATTACAAAAACTGCCATAACTTTCTCGCCGCACCTGCAAACGCCCAAGAAAAATCGCGTTTTCAACGTCTCCATAGCAAAATCGCGATTCTTTGTTTTGATTTATTTTTACCACAAATTTATTTTCATAAGCAAATATACAAACGGGATTATTATACATAACAGGGGACGAATCTAGATTAGAAGTTATAAAACCAAAAGGAGACTGGTACTTGCCTTACACGCTTCTTATGAGACTTGAAGCAACAAAGGCTTATTATTATTACCATTTACCAGAACAGAGTTAGTAAATTGTGTTCAACCCCAAGACTCTTTAATCATAGAGGAAGAACAGATAATGGATCTCTCATTCATTTTCTTGATGTATAATTTGCACAAGACAGGTCCTGCTACCTTCCAGACAAACCCACATTTCGAAACATCTGTCTGAATGGCATAATCGTAAACGACGTTGTAGAGTGTGAGGGCTTCTGTATAGAGAGTTCTTTCATACTTTTGTCACTGTCGTCAAACTCTGCTGCACCATAAAACTCCTGACACAGTGGAAAAAAAAAAAACGTTTCAGAATGGTTTGTTTATAAAGCATAGATGGACTCCTGTTGGTTACATACTTCTGTGTGAACAATTAACAAAATTGAATCTGCATGGATTGAGGAGCTTACCTGCTTGTATCTCTGAATAACTTCATTGGCTGATTCATCCTTATCAGTCATCGCCTAGCTCATCTCAGGTCTGTACTTGTCATACCACCGTTGCCATTTCTCCATATGAATCTCAGAAACCGGCTCGTCTTTGAAACACGGGAGTTTACTGATCTCTGGATTCAGTGAATTGTAAACCACAATTAAAACACAGATCATGGTATAATGATTTTTATGTGATCTGATTATATGTATGTATGAATGTAGTAAGTAAAGAAAGACCCTTTACCAGATGATGGTGCGGGTTCCTCTGTTGTCTGTGATTTAACAAAGTCATAGATTAATCCAAGAATCGAAGTGGACTTGAATTTTTTATCCTTCTCCATGTAATGTAGAAAAATTTCAGGCCTCAGCTTGTATGGGAGATAGACCTTATCCCCTTTCTTTGGTGCATCAAGAGCATCATAGTATATATCAATCAGCTCTACCATTTTCTTCTTCATTTCAGCTTTTTCCTCAGAATGCTCATCTCCTAGTGTGAGGAAGCGGTCCATTATTGCTAACCAGCTATCTGCAGCCATTCCTATAATATTGCTGTAACCCCGAGAAAAAGAGACATGAATGATGAATCCCAAAGTTAAATCCAAGACACAGTTCTAAATTGAGAGCTTATATGTTGAGATTACATGGCATCAAATCTTGTCTTCAAGAACATTTCGAAAAGCTCTTCTTCCAACTCTTCTGGGTAAAGCTGGCTCGGCTTTCTAGCAGAGTTACTTTTACTAGGAGGCGTCAAACTCACCCACGGTTCACTTGGCTAGAAGTGTTTAAGTAACTAAAACAGAGAGCAAACCGAAGAAATCAAGTCACAACAGTGAACAATTATACTTTCTAATGCGGTGGATTACCTCGGGATTTCTGGATATGAAATACAAATCACCATCAAAGTCACCACCTGCAATCTCGTCACCCAAAGATCGTGGACCTTTCTGCGGGAAGAACACAGCATACTTGGAATTTCCGATATACTCTTCCAAGGCCTTAACATATTTAGCCTTTAGAACATGTATGTCTCCAAAATGTAGTCCAGGATTCCTGTAAACTAGCACATCCCCTGAAATTTGGCCGGAATCGCTACAAAACCACACAAAAAAACCAAGTAAAGAGGAAATGAAACTCACAGTTCCAAGAAAGCGAATCAGTGTTTCTTGATGTTTACAAATTGAAAGAACAAGAGAAGGAAATGGGTAGCATACAGGATGACACAGACTTCATCCTTCTTTAGCTCTCCGGTGGGATCCACTGTGCCCATAAGATAGTATGATTCTGTCACAGGAAGCCTTACCTGCTTTGAGATCATTCCTCTCTGTCTGTATGATAATAGACAGACGATGCTCCAAATATGGCTCATCCAAAGGGATACCAGACGATGATCCTTCCTCTCTGTCTTTATGATAATAGACAGACGATGCTCCAAATATGGCTCATCCAGAGGGATACCAGCCATGATCATTTGTACAGCGGTTTGGTCGTCCATTTCCCCATAATTAATGGCAGCTGCACAGACAAATTGACTTCTTAAGATCCATCAAGAGTCACATCTTAGTTACTTAACTCGGTAGTTTTAGGGACATGATTACGGATAAGTTACAAAAGAACCAGAAAGCTTTAGAATTTAAGAACCTCTCCGAGCAACACGTTTGTTGTAGAAAATGGTTTTCGACTCTTCCAGCATATTAAGCAATATATCCAAAAAGAATTCATTAGGGACTCCTCCATAGCTAAGCAGCGCAACCAGGTTTCTTGATAGCTTTGTTCTTTTTGGTGGATTACTGGATGAAGTAAACAATTAGATGTTACTACGCTATCTTCACTCCACGATAAAAACATCGGGTGAGAGAACTTCAGTATCAAGATAAAAAGTATTCAAGGAAAAAGATACCTTGTAGTGACTACCTCCAGGGCGTTAAAGGTGCTAAGATTTGAATTTTTATCTTTCAACACTTTGATCATAGAAGGTCGAACCTGGACAGTCCGAGGAAGCTGCCAAATTGGGAGCAACTTTAGGAATAGCTTGAAAACATCTAAGCAAACAAGCAAAGATTTCATAACCTGAAAAAGATTACCCTTACTTTTTTGTTTAAGAGAAAAGTTCCTTTAACAGTATAGCCATAATAAAACATCCGAAACTGGATCAGAAGAGGCTGTTGGAAAAGAGTAATTGTTACTACTTGTGTTTACTAATACAAATACATAAACAGGAGTGTGAATTATATACATACCGGGTCTTCGGCACATGCTTCCTGTCCTCCAAAATTTGAAATCTTAATATTAATTCCAAGCAGATTAAAAAAAAAACATGATAATGAAAAAGAGTGAACAAAGGGCATCTAAGCAACCATCAAAGTCATGGAAGTTGAGAAAGGACCTGAATATTTTCACTTTCGTGACATTTCCCTTTAAATATATTTACTGGACACATCCGAGCCAGGTCATCAGAGATGAACCAGTTCCATCTAAATGTATACGCAGTTTTTCATTCTTGTCAAGAACAACTTTACCATCCTGATCCTGCAATTGGAACAGTTAAAAAAAGGTAGAAGTATACAGTGAGGCTTAATGAATAACTAAGTAAAAGCCAAGTAGAAAGAGACAGAGGTCCTAATGGACATGCGAGTTAAGGAAGCACATGGCATGGTATATCATTGATTATTTCGAAGTTAACTCCTGCCAAATCAACTTCAAGCTTCTTAGTCTTTGACAGAATCAAAGAAAACCTGAAGAATCAACAAACAGAAATGTGACTTACATTACAAAAGAGAAGATCTTTCGAAGAGTTTAAATATGAAACAGTAGCACATTTTCCCTCCAACAGGAGAGAACAAGAGTACCTTGCCATATAGTTTGCCAAAGATGGCAATGTATGCACGTGCATAAAATGCATACGAGCTACATGGATTAACTTCCCGGCACAGATATAGGGATTTCCCATATCATTTGAAGCTGTAGAGTCCGTGCGTATAAAGTAGCATTTCACTCCCTTTGAAGAAAAATCTTTTTTCTTCTCTTCTCCCTCCATCTTTGAAAACTGTTCAACAGAATGTTAGAACAAGCTCCAATATCCAATTTTAAACCCAAAGCAAGAATACTTAAATGAAAAGTGTTGTGTGCAATGATATGAATGATAGTTAATCAAGACAAAAAAGGAAAACAACCCACCAAAAAATTGATAACGACGTAAACCAACCATGATACCATTCTTGGCAATCTCTTTGTATGTTAAGTAATGATCACTAGAATAGGTTGACGAGTTTTTCTGGACCTCCGCGAATTTGACCGTTAAAACATTTTCATCAACCAAGACCTTGTGCAGGTGTGTTCCAGTGTTCTCTAGTAAAGGGCCCTGTGAACAGAGTGTATTGATGAGTACCAGCATTATTAAGTCACTGTCAATGACTTTATCATACTACTGAGATATGATGTTAAATAGAAATGATAACAAATTGCTTCAACGGCCTCTAAAAGTATCTTTTGAAGCAAACCGTTGTAGCACAAATAACATATGTGAGATGGAAAATGCAAACATGAAAGATAGTACTTGAAGAGTCGAATCAACCTTAAACGTGCAGCTGCCATCAGGAGCTACATGACATTGATAGTAATGGGACTTCTCGTTATCCCATTGCAACTGAGGAAACGAAGCATATAAGAAGACACAGTTAGTACAACTTTGATACCAAACTCAAATCCTCAAGAAATGCAAACATGAAATATAAAATAATACCCAATATTAACAGAACAGCAAACAGCCATACCACTCTTCGGTCTGCTAGAGGACAATGCTGCCAACCCAAGCGGTCCCAAACCGCTGCTTCATATGCAACCATTGTCAAATATTTCCATTGTCTGATCTCATCAGCAGTTATAACCTCACCCAAACTTTGCCTGCACAAAACAAAAAAAGTTAAGAATCACCAAAAAAGGGGAGTGTAACCGAAACCATTCACTTAAAACTAGGTGTAAAAGAGATCATAATGATGTAAAAAAAGTCGAAAACTTGCAGCCCAAACATTACCCTGGAAAATAGCTTCGTAACAGAAACGCCTTCTTAAATTCAAGTTCACCCAAAGCTAACAGCTGAGGAATGTGCTGAGATCTTCCATTGCCTTCTCTTTGCAAAGACTTAAGAGAAGGAGCATCAGAATCAACAGACATCTCTTCTGCAATCAACAACAAACATAGTAAAACTTCTTGAGCATAATAAAGTAAAGATTTTTATCAAATAACTTCAAAAAAGTAAAGATTTTTATCCAAAAAAAAGAACACAAAAGTATAGATCTTTATAAAAAAAAAGTAAAGGTTTTTGTTTTCTGGGTCTTCTTCTAAAATCCGTCCAAATTCAAACAAAATCACACTTTCACAAGTAAAATTTGGAAACTTTAAAATACACGATAGACTCTGTTTCTGATACTAACCTGCACACGCGTCTTCCAGAGGGGCTACGAGACTGTGCCGGAAACGCACCGGAGATCAGCCGCGGAGAGCTAGTAACAGTAACGGCCTGATTTAACTTAGCGATGATGAAGCTGTCGAGGTTGTGCATCACACCTCCCTGAAAACTAAAAACTTTCCTGAGCAAATTAAAAGCCAATTCCTCTGAAATCAAAGACAGTTTCTGCCTCGTCTCCTCATTTAACGGAGTAAGATTATGTTTTTTGTAAATATTCTCTAAAGCGGTTTCAATCCGACCCGAAAGAACGATCCTTGACCGCGACGAAGCATGATTAGCACTACGAAGATTTATCATTTTCTTCTTCTCTGTTCGTTCTTCGTTGAAATTTCACACCTTTCTTCTCTCCAACACACTTCAGAGTTATTAAAAATAAATGAGTAGAAACTGAGACTGAGGCGATAGTGATTTTGATTTGACGACACGAGAACAAAAAAAGACTGCACCTTTTTCTCTATAGATTTCATTTGACTTCTTCATAGATTTTATTTGATTTTTCTACACAAGACACAAAATTTATCTAGTCGTTTACAGAAGTAATTGACATGTATGCCCCTAGCATTTGTCCTATAATTACCCAAAATGCCATATTTTCTCGCCACCTGATTCAAACGCCTAGAATTTTCGCGTAGCAATCGTTAATTCGTTATTAAAATAAACCGGGTGTAAACGCGAGTAATCCGGTTAGGTCCACGTTTTTTTTTGAAACGGCAGCGTTTGATTTAGGGTTTAAGTATGGAATGCTGAAGCGACGTCGTTTGCTTTTCATCTCACAAGTTCTAAACCCAACGCAAGAGTACTTAAATGAAAAGTGTTGCGTGTGCGATGACATGAATGATAGTTAATCAAGACAAAAAAGTAAAACAACCTACCAAAAAATTGATAACGACGTAAACCAACCATGCTACCATTCTTGGCAATCTCTTTGTATCTGGAGTAACGGTCACTAGAATAAGTTGACGAGTTTTTCTTGACATCTGCGAATTTGACCGTCAAAACATTTTCATCAACCAAGACTTTGTGTAGGTGTGTACCAGTGTTCTCTAGTAAAGGACCCTGTGAACAGAGTGTATTGATAAGTACCAGCGTTATTAAGTCACTGTCAATGACTTTATCATACTACTGAGATACGATGTTTTAGCAGACATATGATAACAAATTGCTTCAACGGGCTCTAGAGTATCTCTTGAATCAAGCCGTTGTAGCACAAATAACATATGTGAGATGGAAAATGCAAACATGAAAGATAGTACATGAAGAGTCGAATCAACCTTAAATGCACAGCTACCATCGGGAGCTACATGATATTGATAGTAATGGGTCTTCCCGCTATCCCATTGCAACTTGTGAAACGAAGCATATAAGAAGATGCAGTTAGAACAGAACAGAAAACAGCCATACCACTCTTCGGTTTGCTAGAGGACCATTCCGGCCCAAGCGGTCCCAAACCGCTGCTTCATATGCTACCATTGGCAAATCCTTCCATTGTCTGATCTCGATCTCGTCAGCACTTATAACCTCACCCAGAGATTTCCTGTAAAAAGACGATCACTTTCCAAAGAAAATAGATAAAGCTTTTCTTTGCAGCTGTATAGATATATAACCTTGTTTATTTAACACAAATTTATTATTTTCATAAGCAAATGTATAACTAGAAACGGAATTGTTATTGTTATACTTAACATGGGACGAATCTAGATTAGAAGTTATAAAACCATAAGGTTATACTACAGATCTTGGTAAAGTTTACTTGCCTTACACGCTTCTTATGAGACTTGAAGCAACAAGGCTTATTTATTTATCAACAGAACAAGTAATTGTGTTTCTTCAACCCAAAAGCTCTTTAAGCACAGAGGCTGAACACAATATGGATTTCTCCTGCGTTTTCTTTTGGTAGAATCTGCACAGGACCGGTCCTGCTACCTTCCAGACAAATCCGCATAACCCGCTTTTCGAAACACCTGAAGCACCTCCTTGAATAGCATAATCGTAAACGATGTTGTAGAGTGCGAGGGCTTCTGGATAGAGTTCTTCTAGACTTTTGTTGCTCTCTTCAAACCCTGCAGCACCATAGAACTCCTGACACACGAGAAGAAACCATTTCAGAACCCCGAGACCAATAATAAACAAACCATTGGAGATTCATAAGTCTATTATTGGTCAAATCTTTTCCCTTAGCATAAAAACTGAATCTGCAGGTGTGGCACATCGGATTGAGCTTACCTGCTTGTATCTCTGAACAACTTCTTTGGGTGATTCACCCTTATCGTTCATCGCCTGGCTCATCTCAGCTCTGTAATGATCATACCACTCTCTACATTTCCCGATATGAGACTCAGAAACTGGCTCATCTTCGAAACATGGGAGTTTAGTGATCTCTGAATTGTTAACCACAGTTAAACGCATATCATACATGATATAATGATTTCTTCTGTGCTAATCTGATTATATGTATGTACAGTAGTAGTAACAAGAAAGATCCTTTACCAGATGACGGTGAATATTCCTTGCTTGTCTCTGATTTAACAAAGTCATAGATTAATCCAAGAATAGAAGTGGACTTAAAACTTTTCTCACGCTCCATGTAATGTGGAAAAATGTCAGGCCTCAGCTCGTATGGGAGATAGACCTTAGCCCCTTTCTTTGGTGCATCAAGAGCATCATAGTATATATCAATCAGCTGCAGCATTTTCTTCTTCATTTCAGCTTTTTCCTCAGCTATCTCATCTCCTAGTATGAGGAAGCGGTCCATTATTGTTAACCAGCTATCCGCAGCCACCCCTATAACATTGCTGTAAACCCGAGAAAAAAAGAGACATAAATCCCAAATATTGATTTTGAAAATCAATGCCAGTTTTGAATCTTTCCGTGTTGAGATTACCTTGCATGAAATCTTGCTTTCAAGAACATTTCGAAGAGCTCTTCTTCCAACTCTTGTGGTGAAAGCTTGCTTGGCTCTCTACCAGAGCTACTTTCACTAGGAGGACTCAAACTCACCCACGGATCGCTGGACTTGAAGTGTTCAAGTAGCTAAAACAGAAAGCAACCCAAGGAATCAGGTCACAAAAATAAAGGATTTCACTTTCTGATGCGATGGATTACCTCGGGATTTCTGGATATGAAATACATATCACCATCAAAGTCACCACCTGCAATCTCGTCACCCAAAGATCGCGGACCTTTCTGAGGGAAGAACACAGCATACTTGGAATTTCCGACATACTCTTCCAAGGCCTTAACATATGTAGCCTTTAAAACATGTATGTCTCCAAAATGTAGTCCAGGATTCCTGTAAACTAGCACATTTCCTGAAATTTGGCCAGACTCGCTGCAAAACAACGAAAAAGAAAATAGTGAGGAAATGAACAGCTAACTCACAATTCCAACGAAGCAAATCATTGTTTCTTGATGTTTCCATGTAAAACTTAAAAATGAAAAAGAAAAAGAAGAATTGGGTAGCATACAGGATAACACAGACTTCATCTGCCTTCAGCTCTCCGGTGGGATCCACTGTGCCCATGAGATAGTATGATTCGCTCACAGGAAGCCTTCCTTCTTTGAGAGCATTCTTCTCCGTTTTTAAAAGAATAGACAGATGATTCTTCAAGTGTGGTTCGTCAAGGGGGATACCAGCCAATATCATCTCTGCAGCGTTCTGATCGTCCATTTCCCCATAATTAAGGGCAGCTGCACAGACAAATTGACTTCTTAAATGATCCATCCAGAGTTACATCTTAAGTGACTTAAGTCAGTAGCTTTAGGGACATGATAACAGAAAAAGATGCAAAAGAACCAGAAAGCTTTGGAATTTTAAGCACCTTTAAGCGCAGCACGTTTGTTGTGAAATATGGTTTTTGACTCTTCCAGGGTATTGAGCAATATATCCAAAAAGACTTCATCAGGGATACCTCCATAGCTAAGCAACGCAACCAAATTTCTTGATAGCTTTGTTCTTTTTGGTGGATTACTGGATAAACAACCAGATTATACTATGCTATCTTCACTCCACGATAAAATCATCGAGTGAGAGAACTTCAGTATCAAGATAACAAGTATTCAAGGAAACAGATACCTTGTAGTGACTACCTCCAGGGCGTTAAAGGTGCTAAAATTTGAATTTTTATCTTTGAGCACTTTGATCATAGAAGGTCGAACCTGGACAGTCCGAAGAGGAAGCTGCCAAGTTGGGAGCAACTTTAGGAATAGCTAGCATACAATGTAAACAAAACAAGCAAAGATTTCATAACCTGAAAGAGATTACACTTACTTTCTTGTTTATGAGAAAAGTTCCCTTAACAGCATAGCCATAATAAAACATCCGAAACTGGATCAGAAGAGGCTGTTGGAAAAAGTAATTGTTACTACTTGTGTTCACTAATACAAAAACATAAAATCAAGCATAAACAGGACTTGTGAATTATATACATACTGGGTCTTGGCCACATGTTTCCTGTCCTCCAAAATTTGAAATCTTACTCTTAATTCAAAGCAGATATGAAAAAAAAAAAAACATGATAATGAAAAAGAGTGAACAAAGGGCATCTAAGCAAACCATCAAAGTCATGGAAGTAGAGTAAGTTACCTGAATATTTTCACTTTTGACACATTTCCCTTTAAATATATTTACTGGACACATCCGAGCCAGGTCCTCAGAGATGTAACCAGTTCCATCTGAATGTATACAAGGTTTTTTATTCTTGTCAAGAACTTTTTTTCCATCCTGATCCTGCAATTGGATCAGTTAACAAGGGTAATAGCATATAGTGAGGCTAGTCAATAACTAAGTTAAGGCCAAGTAGAAAGAGATGGAGTTTCTAATGGACTCTTGAGTTAAGGAAGTACATGGCAGGGTATATCATCGATTGGATCAAAGGTAACTCCTGTCAGATCAACTTCAAGCTTCTTAGTCTTCGACAGAATCAGAGAAAACCTGAAGAATCAATCAACAAACAGAAATGTGACTTCAATTTCAAAAGAGAAGATCTTTCGAGGTGTTTAAATATGAAACAGTAGCACATTTTTCCTCTAATTGGAGAGAACTAGAATACCGTGCCATATAGTTGGCCAAAGATGGCGATGTATGCAAGTGCATAAAATGCATACGAGCTACATGGATTGACTTCCCGGAAAAGATATAAGGATTTTCCATATCATTTGAAGCTGTAGAGTCTGTGCGTATAAAGTAGCATTTCACTCCCTTTGTAGAAAAATCTTTTTTCTTCTCTTCTTTCCCTCCATCTTTGAAAACTGTTCAACAGAATGTTAGAACAAGCTCCAATATCCAGTTCTAAACCCAAAGCAAGAGTACTTAAATGAAAAGTGTTGTGTGCAATGACATAAATGATAGTTAATCAAGACAAAAAAGGAAAACAACCCACCAAAAAATTGATAACGACGTAGACCAACCATGATACCATTCTTGGCAATCCCTTTGTACGTTAAGTAACGATTACTAGAATAGGTTGATGAGTTTTTCTGGACCTCCGCGAATTTGACTGTTAAAACATTTTCATCACCCAAGACTTTGTGCAGGTGTGTTCCAGTGTTCTCTAGTAAAGGGCCCTGTGAACAGAGTGTATTGATAAGTACCCGCGTTATTAAGACACTGTCAATGACTTCAGCAGACTAGTGAGATATGATGCTTAATAGACATATGATAACAAATTGCTTCAACGGCCTCTAAAAGTATCTTTTGAAGCAAACCTTTGTAGCACAAATAACATCTGTGACATGGAAAATGCAAACATGAAAGATAGTACTTGAAGAGTCGAATCAACCTTAAATGTGCAGCTGCCATCAGGAGCTACATGACATTGATAGTAATGGGACTTCCCGCTATCCCATTGCAACTGAGGAAACGAAGCATGAAAGAAGATGAAGTTCGTATAACTTTGATATCAAACTCAAATACTCAAGAAATATTTAGCAGTACAAAACCACCTCTAGAAATGCAAACACGAAATATAAAATAATACCCAATATAACAGAAAACACAATCAGCCATACCACTCTTCGGTCTGCTAGAGGACAATGCCGGCCCAAGCGGTCCCAAACCGCTGCTTCATATGCTACCATTGGCAAATCTTTCCATTGTCTGATCTCATCAGCAGTTATAACCTCACCCAAAATTTGCCTGCGTAACACCAAAAATGTTAAGTATCACCAAAAAAGGTAACTGTAACCAAAACCAATCACTTAAAACTAGGTGTAAAAGAGATCATAATGATGTAAAAAAAGTCGAAAACTTGCAACCCAAACATTACCCTGGAATATAGCTAAGTAACAGAAACGCCTTCTTAAATTCAAGTTCACCCAAAGCCAACAGCTGAGGAATGTGCTTAGATCCTCCATTGCCTTCTCTTTGCAAAGACTTAGGAGAAGGAGCATCCGAATCAACAGACATCTCTTCTGCAGTCAACATCAAACATAGTAAAACTTCTTGTGCATAATAAAGTAAAGATTTTTAGATCCAAACAAACAAACAAAAACTAAAATTCCTCCAAATTCAAAACAAAATCACATTTTCTCAAGTAAATTTGGAAACTTTCAAATACACGATAGAAACAGACTCTGTTTCTGATACTGACCTTGAAGAACCCTACAAACGCGTCTTCCAGAAGGGCTAGGAGACTGTGCCGGAGACCCACCGGAACTCAGCCACGGAGAGCGAGTAACAGTAACGGCCTCGTCAACCTTAATATTGATGTAACATTCGAGGTTAAACATAATACCTGCCTTCAAATTCAAAATTTTCTTGACTATATTAAAAGCCAATTCCTCTGGAATCGAAAACAGTCTCTGCCTCGTCTCATCACTTATCGGATACAAAAAGTTATGTTTTTTGTAAATATTAACCAAAGTAGTTTCAATCCGACCCGAAAGAACGATCCTTGACCGCGACGAAGCATGATTGACACTAGGAAGATTTATCATGTTCTTCTCTGTTCGATCGTCGTTGAAATCTCGCACCTTTCTTTTCTCCCACATACTTGAGTTGAGAGTTTATGAAGCGATAGTGAATTTGATTTGACGACACTAGAATAAAAAGACTGTAGCTTTTTCTCTAGATTTCATTTGACTTCTTCATATATTTTTTCAACACAAATTCATCTAGCCGTTTAATGATGTAATTGACATGTATGCCCCTATCCTTAGTCCTATGATTACCAAAAATACCATAATATCATCGCCGCCACTTGATGATGATGATGCAAACGCCGAGAAATATCGCGTTTCTTTCTGCAATCGTTAATTCGTTATGATCGCTCAACCGGGTTGTTTTTATATGAAACGCATCGTTTTGATGTAGGGTTTAAGTACGGATAGCCGAAGCGACGTCGTTTTTGCTTTTCGTCTCCACAATCTCTCTCCGTCGAACTTCTCCGACCAGTCTTAGAGAGAAGAGTTTTAGTGGTATTTGATTTTGACTACCATAATTGATTCCTTTCTTTTACATTCATAACGTATCTCAATCTCTTATTACATTGAGAGAAGCCAATTTCTTCTTGTTCTGAGCAAAAAGATTAGTTTTTTTCTTTTTTGGTTTGTTGAATTGGTATACCAATTCTGACTTTTGATAGTTGCAGAATCCAATCCAAGAATGAGTACTACGTCGGCTTTTAGTTCAATTTGCTTCGAACGAGGATGCTGGTTCAAGGTTTTTTCTAAGACTCTGTTTCCAGTTTCTGATTTTTCCTCAGAATCCACATTGATGAAATTCAACAACAAAAGACCTAGTTTTGATCCTGTTTAATCTCATTTTAGCTTGTTTTGTTTTTCTGCAATCTGATACAAATTTTCTCTGTTTTGTAAAGGGGGAAAGGAAGATTCATGTAGCGGATAAGCGAGTCAAGAGGCTTACTTTGGGATCTCAATTGGCTTCTCTATCTTCAATGAGCTTTAGAGTTTCAGCTAGTAGTTCGGCTATACCTGAAAAGGATATTAGGATTGGTCTTCTCGGTGCAAGTGGTTACACCGGTGCTGAGGTTTGTGCAATCTCGAATCTGTCTGTTTGAATCAGAGCGTATGCATCTTGTTGCAATTTTGTGGCTTTTTGTGCAATCTCGAATCTGTGTGTTTGAAGTTTAATTTCCTTGGAATTGCTTGTTTTAGTGATTACTTTGATTTTGAAATGAATCAGAGCTTAAGTGGTATGCATCTTGTTGCAAGTTTGTGGCTTTTTTGGGTATTGGCCTCTTTATTTAGCTTAAGCAGTGAAACATACAAAGTGTAGCTTCTTCCAACACAAGGAAGAAAAAGACTTATAGTTATCGGGTTTTAGGTTCTTTAGAATTACATGGGAAAGAATGAATGAGTTATCTAAGTTTTGATTCAAATGCAAGAGTTTTTAAGTTTTTATTTTAACAAGTGATTTAAAGTCCCTTTTTTATTGAATGGCAGATCGTCAGGCTTCTTGCAAATCATCCGCACTTCGGTGTCACTCTGATGACTGCTGATAGAAAAGCTGGCCAGTCAATGGAAAGCGTTTTCCCGCACCTAAGAGCTCAAGTATAAGTGATTTCTGTTCCTAGTAAAATTCCAAGCTGTGAATCCATTCACTGATACTTAATGGTGGTGCATAGTAATCAATGATTAAACTTTTTTTTTTCTGTCCTCAGAAACTACCTAGATTGATCTCAGTAAAGGATGCAGATTTTTCTACTGTGGATGCTGTATTCTGCTGTTTGCCTCACGGAACAACCCAGGTCCATCTTCAATTTGTATGTCCATTCAATATATGTTAAAAGTTTTTCCTAGTTTAACGGAAATGAGTGTTTTTATTTTGACAGGAAATCATCAAGGAACTGCCCACCACATTAAAAATTGTTGATCTTTCAGCGGTAATTCCCTGAGCAAATGGTTGTTTTTCCCTTTCATTTGGTTATATGCTTATCTAAAAATACGCTTTTCAGGACTTCCGGTTGCGTGATATCTCAGAATATGAAGAATGGTATGGTCAGCCACACAAGGCAGTAGAGTTACAGGTACTTTTCTCTCAAAAGCTATTGCTTGGTTTTGGGTCTGTTGTGTTCATAATGCTTATACTTACATATGTCTTGCTGCGTTCAGAAAGAAGTTATGTATGGTCTAACAGAGTTACTAAGGGAGGACATAAAAAAGGCACGACTTGTGGCTAACCCAGGCTGTTACCCGACTACGATCCAACTTCCTCTTGTTCCTCTAATAAAGGTTTCTTTTTAAAATTCTTTGCTGAAATACGGTTTTATCAGACTGTCTAGTCTTGTATTCAACTATACCCAATGTGTTGATTTTGGTGCAGGCAAATCTCATCAAACATGAAAACATTATTATCGACGCAAAATCTGGTGTTAGTGGAGCAGGTTTGAGCTTACTCCGTGAACTTTATTCATGAACAATGATGCAGTTAAATGTTTCTAGTTTCTTGACTGATATGAAAATTTTCATCAGGACGTGGTGCTAAGGAGGCGAATCTTTACTCTGAGATAGCTGAAGGCATTTCTTCTTATGGTGTCACACGGCATCGCCATGGTATGTCACAAACTAATTATCACAATGAGTTAAAATTTGGTTCTATAATTTGAATCAACGTCTCTTTTGTTTTGCAGTTCCTGAAATTGAACAAGGATTATCTGATGTTGCACAATCAAAAGTAACAGTCAGTTTTACGCCACATCTCATGCCAATGGTACATATAATCTAAAGCATGTTCTCTATAGTTTTTTTGCCTTAAACTCATTAACTGATTCTCTATTGTTTGGGTAGATCCGTGGAATGCAATCGACTATATATGTTGAAATGGCTCCTGGGGTTAGAACCAAAGACTTACATCAGCAATTGAGAACATCTTATGAGGTGATGATTACTCTTGTGTTGTAAGCCAATTACTACTTTTGTTACTTATTATGTTTCAAAAATATTTTGTAGGATGAAGAGTTTGTCAGAGTGTTGGAGAAAGGATTTGTTCCTCGGACACACAACGTTAGAGGATCCAACTATTGTCATATGAATGTATTTCCTGATCGTATCCCTGGACGAGCTATCATAATCTCAGTGGTAATTGAGCATAACCATCCTCTAACTCATCTTTAAATTTCCCACAATGCATTTTGTATAAAAAGCTCTTTGGTGTTGCAGATTGATAATCTCGTGAAAGGAGCTTCGGGACAAGCATTGCAGAATCTTAACATAATGTTGGGATATCCCGAAACAACAGGACTCCTAAACCAGCCACTTTTCCCCTAAGATATTCCAAAATTCCGCCTTTAAAACGGTAAAATAACTTTTATTCTCCGGTTGTTTGTTTATACACTTATCTTCAGATTGACGAATCTGAAGCTGTTGAGCCATCAATGTTGAGCATAAAGATGGTTATATCATCATTATAAGGACAAAATAAGCCCCTTTCCGGACCATTTACAAACAAATCGTTTTGTTGTTTGTTAATTAAGTTGCTTAATCTTTTTTCCGAATTTAAACTTTCGTTTTAGTCACATAAGAATGATAAAGCTGCCGAGTGTGTTTGGTTACTAGAGTTCAGGTTTCAGTAAATAAGTAAACCGAACTAAAGTTACACCCCATTTCGGTTTGAATTTATCCGGACCAATAGACATAGATTCAAATGCTTTTGCAACCATGCCTGTAGTGAATAAACCCCATTTACCAACATTATGTTCTTCACGTCCAACAGTTAGAAGAGACGAACAAAAAATCTGTGCTATATAGAGAATATCGTCAGAAGCAGCCTCTGTATATAAAAGTTTTCAACCTTCTATATTTCCATAATAATGCTTCTTACTTTCACATTTTGCACTCGGCAATCTCTTTAAAAACTCTGTTTGTAGCTTTCTTATGGAATCTGTTATGGTCTGAAAACGTTGTTGGCCATTGCCGCAACTTCCTGGGCCTCGGCTTGCTCCTACAATAGAGTATGAGATAAGAAACGGCAACAATTTGAATTCCATGACTGAATTTGATGTGATATTCAGTGTAGAAGGACCAAACATACCTGGAGCCGGTGTAATAGATACATCAAGAAGAGATGAACAAAGACCTGCAAATTCATAATTTCATTAAAGGTTCCACAAATTCATAAGTAAGGCGAATAAGATTTGAGTAGGCAAACGAGTGCCTTACAAGGTAAAAGAGTAGGAAAATCCGCGCTATTGGATACCGCCAAAGGAACCTCGTGGCCCTTACAGCTCCTGAATCTAACAGTTTCACAGCATTCTGTAACTGAACACAGAAGAAGGCGAACAGAGTAAACATAGTGAAAAGCGAATGATGAGAAGCAGAGCTTTCTAAATGGGCTCCTAAATCTCTCTACCTGTGTGCTCGCTGTAGCCATGTGTCTATGATACAATGGAAGAGGCCTGAAATTGCTTTTTGTAAGTATCGAAGAACAAACTCAACATATATTATTATTAGATATCATATATACTACATTAAGAACATAGAGATTGCTAAAGACGTACTCAAGCGTCTTAATCTCAGAATCTTCTTCCCAACTTGCTGATGGACGTCTCGAAACTCTGCTTTTTTCTACCTCTACCTGATTCAACAAGTTAATAACCTTTCTTGTAAGTAGCATGGAAAGTAAAAGTACATATATGAACCGTAGAGAGCTTTGATGTCTGACCTGTGCTTCTTTTAGACGATTGACCTCTTTCTCCAACTGAAACTCTGCTGCAGCCTTCTCACTCGCCATAGTCTCTAGTTGTGTTTGCTTATAGTACTGAATCAAAACCACATGGCCAGAAACTATAAGACAACTTCCCAATACGAATTTGATCTAAATGAATCAGTACATTCTAGAGTTCCCGTTACCAGTAAATCTGTTAGTTCACGGTAGCGCTTCTCCAGCTCTGTATGCTCCTACTAGGTCAGGGGTATAACGATTAAGCTCATGTTAAATAATCATATGCATTAAAGGTACCACTTGACGAGCAAAACCAAAATAAATCAATTAATTTTAGTCACTTCTGAATGAAGCCGGCATATTTACAAGACAGTGTTAACAAATAGAGCAATGAGTTTCTCACACAAAATTTCAAAACAAGTTGACAGGGCAATTATATTTATTGCATACAATGAAACAAAAATTCAAAACTATCAGGTCTGCCCGAGCCACTGGATAGAAATTGAAGAGTAGTAACTAGGACATCCCGTACGAAACTAGGAGAAACAAACAATCAGAAACTGTTAATGCATTGACAAGAGGAGACAGACTCTCAGAAACTGTGGATGTTACCTGGCGTGAGTAATGTTCTGCATCCCTCTTCATGGCTGCCATTTCAACCCTCAACTTTTGCATTTCAGCCTTCAAAAAAAAAACAGATTCATGTGAAAAAAAAAATGCTAATTGTATAACACAAACAACAAATACATATTGTCATAAAGAATCCCGAAAATTAGTAACATACCTCCATTGAAGAAAGTTTATCCTCGGCATCTCTTTGACCTTGCCGAGCACGGTCCACTTCGTCCTGCCACGCTTGAATCTGCATTATTAAAAGTAGCTTCTCAGGAGTAGCCAAAATCTGAACTTCGAGAAGCTGATAAAAGTTATTTTCAAGGGTTCTAATGTACTTCTCGCTTTTAGAATTTAATTTCGATAGCTCCAAGTATTTTTTTTTTTATATGTGAAACACCTACCATACAAATCTAGTAGAAGATTTAAACTCAGATATATAAGTTATCAGAGTTACGGAGGGATCATAAATACTTTTTGCATGTTCAATAGTTTTTATCTGTACAGAAAATTTTAACAGAACTCATTATTGAAGTTAACTTCCACGATGTAGATCATGATAACCTAAGATAACATACCTGGACCAGTTGGTTTGCTTCATCTGGGGGCTTCTTTTGTCCTCTGCGAGCACGAACTTCCATATCATGCAGCTCTTGATTCAGAGATGTACATTCAGCCTGAGTATTATTTTCCAATTCTTTAAATGAAGTTCAAATATATGATGATGATGATGAAGGAACAAATCACATTGAAGATAAGTTCATCTACCTCAAGTAATGCCACCTTCTGTTCAAGATCTGCCACTTTTGATGTCCTTTCATCAGCAATTCTCTAAAATACCATCCAATTTAAAGTCAGATCAAAGTAGTTTTTGGGAAACAAGCGTTCCACATAGAATCTTTACATTGTTCGTGATTAGGAAGCATAAGAAAATACAAAGGTCTTCTACTTTTCCTTGTCGAAGAAAAAAGAACACAATTTAAGAAGAGAAAGCCAACAAACATCATATTAAGTTGGATGGCATATTTGAATTGTAAACAAATGATAGTAGCGCTCAATCCAAGAATCTTGTCTCACCTGAATTCTAACAAGTGCCGTGGAAGCATCCACAGCCCTGTGCTCTAGTTCCCTTTCCCTTTCCATGGCAGCCTGTCTTAGAAATATCAATTCATGTAAACAAAAAACTGATACATTGTTTCCAATATAAACAGTTACTGTATTGTTCAGGCAACAAACCATTTTTGTGGCATTATGAGCAGAACGCTCCTCTTCGGCTCTTCTTTCAGTAGTGGCAAGCTCCTCCCGCAATGCCTGAAACAAGAAAATATCGATTCAGTTGTCCAAAGACCTTATATGTTCATAATTATATATAGCAAGCCGCAAATTATTCGAAGAAATGAATGAAAAAAATATAGTAATACCTGCATCATCCTAGTCTCAGCCAATTCTCTGTTTCTCATAATAGACTCCATGTCCGCCTGATAAAGTAAATCATTTTACTAAAAGCATGGCAACTGAAGAGAGAAGTACCAAGGAACATTTAAGGCTCATGGTATGCTATGATATAGGAGCGCACAAAAGAAAATATGAGCAAATGAGAGGCCTCTAAACCTGGATAGATGACAATTTTCCTTCGTTCAGAGCAGCCTGATTTTTCACTGCATCCATTGCGCTGACAAGTGATTCTATCTCTGAGTTCTTAGCTGCTAGTTCCTCAACCATGCTTGACTCTACTTTCGTCACTTCACTTTTAGAAGCTGACAAATCTTTTTGCAACTGTGTAATGCTAGCTTCATACGACTTGGTAAGCTCTTGCTATTACAATAAAAATGAAGAAATAAAATTAGGAGCCCTGAACTCCATCAAGAATCACTTTTACATTTTATTATCTGGGTTAAAAGAAACAAACTGTACCTCTGCAGTGAGAAGCTCTTCCAACTGTGCATTTTCTGCCTTAAGTTCTTGAAGACGGGATGAAAGTCCAGCACAAACCTAGAAGCAAAAGAAAACAAAAGAAAGCATACATCTGAACTTGGTCACGTCCAACCAGTGGCATGGATAAATCCTATCTGACAGATGAAAGAGTGGTTTATCACCAATTTGATTCAGGAAAGTAGCAAAGGATATTTGAACTTACCCTTGCTAACCTGGCTTCTTTTGACTTCCCAGTGGAAACTGTAGCTTTTAGCAGCCCCTGAGCCTAGAATTAGTAGAAAGATTGATCAATATACTTTTAAAAAGACAAATATGTATGCAACTTCAAATAGCAGACATAATATTTGCTATTTTTCTGCAGTTTTCCGAAACTAACTAACCTCTTCAAGTTGATCTTGAATATCCATGGAAGTTGTATCAGCTTTACCATCCTGCTCTCTCTTTTGATTGGTTGAGGTGTCAGCAACTTTCTGTTCCAGTTCTTTATCCAGATTGATTGAGGTAACAACTTTCTCCTCATTGCTGGTGCTTTGAATTACATTCTCTTCACCTTCCAGAGAAATGTGCACTAAAGATTCCTGTTTCTTCAGATCTTGTTTTGAAGAATCATCCAACTCTCCTTGTGTGCCTTTTTTGGGCGCATCAACCAGGTTCTCAGTGGCAGCGACCTCAATTTCTTTGTCAGGTA
This sequence comes from Cardamine occulta, assembly GCA_028015245.1. Lineage (NCBI taxonomy): Eukaryota > Viridiplantae > Streptophyta > Magnoliopsida > Brassicales > Brassicaceae > Cardamine > Cardamine occulta. The sequence continues at coordinate 24,049,068 of CM051370.1, read as the reverse complement.
AAGATGTTGATGGTTGCACTAAAGAATCATTTGGAACATCTCCATCACCATGCTTGGAATTTGGAGTTGACTCAGCAGCATCACCGTCCACAACAGATTCTGGAGCTACCACACCAGCATCGGTACTTTTTGTATCTGCCACTGATTGTGGAAGTGATTGCCCACTCTGGACATCTGCATCAGTTGGTTGAATCTCTCTTGTCTGCAAGATAGGCTCTGATGAAGAGGCCTCTTCAGTGGAGACAGAACTTTTAGATGGAGGCACCTCTGATTGTGATACCCCTGGGCCAGATTGATCACCAGAAAAATCTCTTTTGTTAAAAGATTCTTCTTTTACAAGTTTCTGTCGAGCCTACAAATACATTTCACAACAAAGAAGTTCATCTTGAGTATTTCTGTACCAAACAAAGAGACAAAGACTTACAGACGATAGATCCATGGTAATACCTTTTTCTTTGAACTTGGTCTCTTCCCTTGAGACACTTTCCTACCAGAAGCTTTAGCCAGCCCAAAGAAAAGCAGACACAATATAAGAGACAGATAGATAACTATAAGTATAAAATAATAAAGATATGAGCGTCAAGATTATCTTAAGATCAAGTCTAGGCCAATGCCAGTGTACATAGTTAGATAACCTGCTTAAACTATTTTGGACTCGGTTTCATCATATAAATTCTCACAGAGTTATTTCCAAAATTAGAAAACTGGTAAAACCCTCACATGAAACTATGAACATTACAAAAAAAATGTTAGACATTTCCATGATTCTGACATTCAAATTGTGTAATCATAGATCAACCACTACTAAAGATAAAGCTTTCGAACTATCAGAGTAATCTCCACAGTACCTGGCAACTGTAACTCAGTCTGCTCTTCCGAAAGCTCTTCAACCACAGATTTTGCCCTTCGATCCACAACCTCAAATAAATCTGACGAAAAAATTAACAATTACGGAAACTTCAAAAATCGCTATCGCGTTATGAATGCAAATAAATCACTACAATTACCTTCGGCTGCTTTGAGCCAAGACGCCATTGATGGTCAAAACTGAAATAACCTCTCCGCTAATCACGGCGGATCGACAAAGGAGCTTCCATGCACCACCGGGTCGAATTCACGATTGCAATCAGAAAATGCTTTAGAGAATCAACAATGGTGTTACGGATTCGAGTCTGATCTCTGCTATACAATTTGTCCAGGGAGAAATAAAGAAGGAATTCTTCAGATGTTTTCAACTAGAAGAATTAGCGTAAGAGCGAAGAAGGAAGAACTCAGATCGTTGATCTGGTGGTACCGCCCCCACCTGATATATAGTAGTCTAGCTGATCCTGGCCGTCGAATTGAGATTATAGATTTAATCTTAAACTTTCCAATAGAAAATTTAAAGTTACGGAAATACCCTTCTGAAAGTTCGTTTTAATATTAAGAGTTGTATTTAATATTTAATGTAAGTACTTGAGGTTTGTTTCATCAAATCAGCCGCTTAGGCATATATATATTCTCTCAACTCTCTTCTTCAATCTTCTGTTCTTTCTCTGTTTGTTAGGCCAGATCTAACGCAATTTTAATTTATTATCTTTCACGAATCTCTCTCGCGATTGTGTTTTTCTCCGATTTTGAATCGTAAGTGTTTTGTGTTTTCATCGGTTTTACTTTCGCGATTGTAAATTTTCTTTGATTCAAAAAATCCTTTTTCTGATTTCAAAGTTTTCGTAAATCCAAAACCCCTCTTTTATCGTCTTCTTTATCTTAGGGTTTTCAATTTCAAAGTTTTTTACGTCTGGTCTTTCAAATTAAAACCCCTCTTTTAAAATCTGTGATTTCTTCGGTTTGAGACGGTTTTACTTTCGTTTCGTAGATTCGGAACCTTGTTTTCGTTTCATAATTAAGATTAATTTCAAAGTTTGCAAATCAAAAATTATCTTTTATCGTTGTATTCTTATAATCTCACGGAAAAAAAGTTGTTTTTGTATTTTACAATTTACGTTTCTTGTTATCAAATTAGGGTTCTGATTATTTTGTGTTTTGCAAATCAGAATCCCTCTTTCAAATTTCTGATTTCTTCTTTCACAGTAGAGTTTATCAAGAAATTCTTGTTTTCAATCTGTTTTGTTTTAAAAGTTTAATATTTGATTCAAACCCAAAAGAAAGGGACTGCAACACATATGATTGTTGTTTGTCCGGTTTCTAACTTGGGAAAATTGTCCCTTTCTGGTCCGATGTTGCCTAAGTAATCCTTGTCACATTATGTCCCAAATTCTGTATCTTGTTGAGCTGGGCAACTTGATATATACAACCTTCATTAGACTTCTGTGTCTGATGATTGGGAAATTCAATGATCTGCATGAACTCTATAGAGAATCTTGTTGAGCTGGGCAACTTGATATATACAAACTTCATTAGACTTTGTGTCTAATGATTGGGAAATTCAATGATCTGCATGAACTCTATAGAGAATCTTGTTAAGATGGGCAACTTTATTTATATTTACAAATTTCATTAGACTTTGTGTCTAATGATTGGTAAATTCAATGATCTGCATGAACTCTATAGAGAATCTTGTTGAGCTGGGCAACTTGATATACAACATTCTTTAGACTTCGTGTCTAATGATTGGGAAATTCAATGATCTGCGTGAACTCTATAGAGAATCTTGTTGAGCTGGGCAACTTTATATATACAAACTTCATTAGACTTTGTGTCTAATGATGGGGAATGCTTAAGACTTTGTGTCTAATTATGGGAAATTCAGTTATCTGCTTAAGACTCTGAGTCTAATTATGAGAAATTCAATCATGTCCGTAAACTCTATAGAGTATCTTGTTAAGCTGGCAACTTGATATATACAAACTTCGGTTTCTGCTTAAGACTGTGTCCACTGATGGGAAATTCAATTATCTGCTTAAGACTTTGTGTCTAATGATGGGAAATTCAGTTATCTGCTTTTAAGACTTTGTGTCTAATGATATTCAATTATCTACTTAAGACATTGTGTATAATGATTGGAAATTCAGTTATCTACTTAAGACTTTGTGTCTAATGATTGGAAATTTGATCATGTCCGTAAACTCTCTAGAGTACCTTGTTGGGCTGGGCAACTTGATATACGAACTTCAGTTTCTGCTTAAGACTTTGTGTCTATTGATTGGGAAATTCATTGATCTGCGTGAACTCTATAGAAAATCTTGTTGAGCTGGACAAGTTGATATATACAAACTTCAGTTTCTGCTTGAGACTTTGTGTCTAATGATTGGGAAATTCAATGATCTGTGTGAACTCTCTAGAGTATCTTGTTGAGCTGGGCAACTTGATATACGAACTTCAATTTCTGCTTAAGACTTTGTGTCTAGTGGATTTGGAGATTGAGAGATTGAGAAATATATTGCTGGGCATAATTCAATAATCTGCATATATCAGTCTTTTAAAAAGGCTTGTGGGAAATTCAGTTATCTGCATACTCAATGGAGAATAAATGTTCTTTGATTTAACAATACAGTATTCAATAATCTGCTCTTATTGATAGAGGAGAAAATATGTTATTTAAAACATGAATGGGAAATCAATTTCCTTATAATAAAGCTTGTCCATTGGGAAAGTCAATAGTCTGCATGAACTCTGTATCTTGCTGGGATGGGTATTAAAATAAATATTCAATCCTCTGTATAACTGTGGGGGAAATCGATATGCCTTATAATGAGGCTAGTCAAATCAGTTCACAAGAAGTAGAAATTCAATCATCTGCATTATATCGATGAATGAGAAAATAAGTTCTCTGCATATGACTCTAATAAAGCTCTTGCTGTGATCTCAAGATTGGGAGAAATTCAACATTCTGTACAAACTCTATTTTGTTGCCATTGGACAACATGATATAAGAATACTTCAAGTTTCTGCAGATACTCCATCTTGTTGTGCTGGGACAACATGATATATACAATAGTCTGCTTAAAGATCTCTTGCTGAAATGAGATATAGCGAGACAGTATTCAATAATCTGCTAATTTATAGAGGAGAAAAAAAAGCATTTTTCATAAGACTTGTGAATGATGTTTCTAAGATTGGGAAACTCACTTGTCTGATAAAACTCTCTTTGTTGTGCTAGGGCAACATGAACACATAGTGATGGGAACTATCTCTGATTGAGGAATTCAATACTCTGCATGAACTCTCGGACAACATGATGATGATCAATATTCTGCAAACTAATGGAGAAGTCAATGTCTTTTAATAAGGCTTCTTTAGTACTGTCCCATTGAGAAATTCAATTATCTGCTAAAGTTGCAGCCTAAAACTCCAAGAAAATATGACAAATGTTCATTAATAGGACTTGTCGAAAGATACCATAAAATTGGAAATTCAATTCTCTGCATTAATTCTCGCTATCCATGACAGCATGATGTATATAATCAGTCAAGATCAGCTGAATGTACTAAATCCTATACTCTGCTGTGTCTGGAAAAATATGAATAGAATATTCAAATCTACATGGCTCTGCGTGATACAAGAATCTGACATCTTGGCCAGGAGGTAAGTATTTCATCAAAGTTCAAACCAGTGTTATTGTTAGATTTTGACATTGGTATAGCAACAATGGTAAGTTCACTTTTCTTTTCTTTTAGTTTTATGTACTTGTCTTGCAAATGTTGTTAAGTCATTAAAGAGTAAATCCATTTATGTTTGTTTCACTGTGTCCTGACCACATTTTTGGTGATTGATTCTTAACAGGGAGATCGATGTATTGCAGATTATATTTTCCCACTTTTGATCAGGTAAATTTTCATAACTATAACTAACCTATATTTCCAGCTTCATGATCTGTCTCAGGTTTGACTTCTCTATCTCTCTCTCCCATAATTTCTAATATTATAGTGTTAGTTATTAGATGTGTCTGAATTTATGTAGTTGAATTCTATATCTGCTTGAGTTATAGGAGAAATAATCTCATATTTGATGAAGATTTTGCCTCTTTGTCTCCATTTCTGAAATTTATGTCTCGTTTCTTGATTTTTAATACTATTGGTTGTTGGTTGCATTTAAGTTTTTTGTAGTAGTAGTAGCATGAGTTCGTTCGTCCAATGTTTGTGTCAGAGACCAAATGACTTTTGTTTTGAATGGGTTTTTATTTGCTTGGAGAAAGCCTTATGAAGACATGTAGATTCATATATACTAAAACGGTACTACTAAGGAATTATATAGCTCATGAATGTTCAGCATCTTATAGTTTCTTTTTGATCTTTGTGGCCTATTAATATGTGTTTACATCTTATAGTTTCTTTACATGAGTGTCTAATTCTTTACCTGAAAATTGAGCTATCATAGGAATTCAGCAACTTTTGATCAGGTAAGTTGTCATTCGTAGACCTTTTAATGAAAGCTGCAAAGTTGTAGTGAAATTGCAGGATTAAATGGTTATCCAGGGAAAGCTAAGTGGTTTTTCAAAACCAAAGGTATTTCCTAATTCCTACAACAAAAATACTTACCTCTATTAAAGTTTTGAACCTTTGATTTTTTTTGATACAGAGCATGACTATATGATTAGTTTATTATTAGTGGCAGAACTGAAGCTTTTTATCAGTTACAGGTATGAGGTATGCCCTTTTCTTTTGACTTTGAATTGTGAGTTCGTTGGACATTATTTTATTTGTTTGTTTATGATTAGATAAAAAGCCAACACATGAACACAAATATAAGCTCTCTCTGAATATATCCGTGTGGTTCTTCTGTGAGATACCAAAACTTATTTTTATTGATCATCGTGATTTCTTTATCCATAGCCTGTCTCCATTCTTGGTCGGTGACAACTTCTTTGAAACATAACCCTTCCAAAGGATTGTTTTGTTCTTTTCTCCGCAGTAACTTCTTGTAAGAATTTTGTGTAGAATCATTGTCCTCTAGCTCTCTTTTGCTGGGATTCTCTTCAACTATCTTCATTGGTACTCCTTTTTTTCTTATCTGAAATTTCAGAACCGCATTGTGCATCTTTGTTTCTGGCTTTACTTTATCGTGAGAAATCTTGTCTTTGCTTTCTTTCATCTTTGTGGTTTGATTGTAGACATCTTGAGCATCTGCATTTTCTTTTATTATTCTTGGTAATCCTTCACTCTCTGTCTTGCTTTTTTTTTTCAGTCGTGGTGTTTCACTTTCTCTGGTTTCTTGTGATGTAATGGTTGAAGTTACTGCTTTATCCTTTGAGTATTGAGATTTTTAGACTGTTTTCTGGCTCTTTCTCAATGATTGACTAGGATAGTGAATAGATAGTTCCACTCATAGGAGCTTCAGTGATCTTGTTGTAATCTTTGTCCATTATGATTCCCTTTTCACTATCAAATAAAACCTTATACCCAGTCCTTGACTTGGCCCTTGATCTTCAAAAGTTTGATTTGTCCCTTGACTTGGCTGAATAGGCTTCTTGGATCTTGCATAGAATGCTCCTTCTTCTGAATTGTTTTCATCTCTATCTTCAAGTCTATTTTCCTGCATCTGTAGTGCATTTAACAGTTCCGGCAGCGTCAATGTTTGTAAATTCTTGGTTTGCTCTATCACACCAATGTATGGATCATACTTGGTTGTCAAAGAAGAGAGTACTTTTGACACCAAATATTCTTCAGGCATATTCAAATATTCTTCAGGCATATTATCTCCATATGATTTCATCTCATTGTTGAGTTCAGAATTCTCTTCATGAATTCTTTTAAAGTTTCTTTTTCTTTCTGCTTTACACTCCAGAAGTTGCTCTTAGCCTTTGTAGTCTGATTTGTGATGTTTTTGGATCTCCTTTGATCTTTTTGATATTTACTTCTATTAAAGTTTTGATACAGAGCATGACTATATGATTAGTTTATTAGTGGCAGAACTGAAGCTTTTTCTCAGGTACAGGTCGAGGTATGCCCTTTTCTTTTGATTTTGAATTTTGAGTTGGTTGGACATTATATTATTTGTTTGTTTATGATTAAATAAAAAGCCAACACATGAACACAAATATAAAATGTTATCACAAACGTAAACACGTACAATTTACTAAAAAAAAAGCAAACGAGAATCTAAAAAAAACACTTAACGCAACACAAAGTTTACAATTACAATGTTCAAGTCAAACGCAAAAGTCATGACACAAATACAAATCCACCACGAATTTAATTGCGAACACAAACATATTGAAACATCATGTAAAATACAAATTTGACTGCCATGGCTTTTGTTTTTGAGGCAGAACTCAAGGTTTTTCTCAGATACGCCCTTCTCTTTTGAGTTTTGACTAATTTTGAGTTCGTTGGACATTATATATACCTCAGTTATATGCCAATTAAGGTAATAATATTGTTTGTTTATATTTAAAATATGAACACAAATATAAAATGTTCTCACAAACGTAAACACGTATATTTATACTAAACATAACACACACCACAAACGATGATCTAATAATAAAATTTAACGCAACACAAAGTTCACAATTCCAATGTCCAAGTCATGACACAAATACAAATATACCACAAAGTTTGTTTTCCCACCACAAATTTAACTGTGAACACAAATATATATAAAATCCGTGTAAAATACAAATTTGACTGCCATGGCTTTTGTATTTGTGTCACCACAAAAAAAAAATACAAATTTGACTGTCATGGCAGACATAAAACATCGAAAGAATATTGAACCAAGTAAATATATCTATATATATACATAGTTTAGTTCAACCAAATAATTTAAACTTCTTTAAAAAATTTTAATCAACAAATATACTGTGACCCAAATTATTTTATAAAATAATATGTTAAAAATAAAATATTTAATGTTATTTTAAAAAATATTCGCCTAAATTGTCCGAATCGAATTGAAAATTTTAGTTTGAGAGAGACATACAAAAAAGTATATCTGAAAGTACTCAAACCCATAAAAAGTTTTAGTACCAAAATACTCAAAATACCAATTACCAAAAACATATGTGTGTTAATGTATTATGTTTTGGGTATTTGAGTACCTGATCGGGTAGGTATGGGCATTCGAGTATTCAGATCGGGTTTAGATAGGAACCGATCGGGTTCGGGTCTTTTGGGTAGAGAAGTTTTAGATCCGTATAGATACCCACATAGTTTTGGATTGAATTCGGATCGGTTCTATTCGAATTCGGGTCTAAAAAATTATTACCCAAAAAAACATTGGGTACAAATCAGTTCGGGTATTTTCGGGGATATTATACCCAAATTCGGTAAATTTAGCTTGGATGCCCTTACACCAGACGAGAAACTCAATTCCGCACTGCTGTTGAGTCGTCAGACTTATCCACCAAGGATATTTAGGTTAGGGAGACATGCGCGTATTCCTGACAACAGGCACATTACCCAAAAATACTCAAATCCGTAAAAAAAAATTAATATCAAAAGCATCTATGTGTTAATGTATTATGTTTCGGGTATCCGATCGGGTAATACCCGGAACATAACCAATACCCACATATATATGAGTTTAGGATCCAATTGATAAATTGAACATACTTGAACCTGACCCAAACTGTTTTCTCGGGTTGGTTTTGGTTCGGGTAAATGAGTTTGGGTCTTATGCTCAGGCCTAAGATCGAGTATGGGGTAATACCCGGAACCGAACTGATACCCATGTGTATATGAGTTTAAGAGTCGATGGATAAATTGAGCATATCCAGACCCAACCCAAACCTTTAATTTTGGATCGATTTCGGTTTGGATAATCAGGTCCGGTTATTATGTCCAAGCCTATTGGATGGTATGATTACTCCAAATTATTTTACCAATTAAACAAATGATTACTCCAAATTTAACGTCATTTTAAAACTATTGTTTCTTGAAAAGTTAAAGCTGTTGGTTCCTTATAACTCTGTTTTTTTTAATTATTGAGTGTTGATGCCCGCAAAATATAGAATTTTATCTACTCTATTGTATGTAGGGGGCCACTTTAACCGCAGCATAAAGCTCCCCAAGACAGAAATTTGCTGCATAATTTCTCCTAGAATTGTGCCTACTTCTAATCAATACACTTATACACATCAATTAACACACTAATCCAAAATAAATCAAATTCATTAGGCATGCTTTAAACCATCAATATCTATATGCTCGGAATCCAACTTTTTGGAAGCACACTTTTTCATGTCTTATAAGCTACCTCTTTCACAAATAAAATATATTATTATATGAAATATGAAATAACATTAGTAACTTAATACAAACCCATAGATCATTAGTAACTTAATATATTAGTTTTCATCAAATAACATTACCACATTAAGTCTTTCCAATCATTCAAATCAATAGGGACGCGTATTAGCATCACCCACAGGCATAGGATAATAATCACAAATAATCCAAATCAACTCATTCTCATGACACCTGTACGAGCCACAACCAAGACTGAAAGATTGATTAGCCACCATCTGAGTATAATGCCCACAAACATCTTTACACTTGTTGATGGCATGATCGTAGTTTGGCTTCTCCGTTAACCAATACTTTGCAGCGATAGGACCACTCATTTGGTCCTTAGGTTGGACCCATCCTGCAGCTATATTCTCACCATAAGGTCCACAAGAATGTTTGATGTCGTTGTACCCGCAGATTCCAGCTTTGGCTTGTTTGTCTGCGAAGTTTTGTGCATAGGCTGCAACGGTGTCGTTCCATACCAATGGAGCCACCCCGACCGCTGCTCGAATCATGTTGTGAACTGCTAGTGTTTTTTCAGGTTGGACATCATCTATTGGTTTAACTTTGGGTAGACCATAAGCACGAGTTAAAAAGAAAGAGAATAGTGTAATTAGTATATACGACGAAGCTATAACCAAAAGACGACATTGTGTTTTGTTTTTGTGAATTTTTGGAACTTATGGTTATTTGATCTCTGTTATGGTTCTTCTTCCTCCTTTTGTAAGCCTAAAAATAATAATTAAAAAATAGACTCTGCAAGTATTTTTGGGATTATATTATTAAGGGACAAAAAATAAATGGTTTGGTGGGGTACGAGCAAATTTGGAAGGTTAATCTTTCTATTAAAGCATTCTCATTAGTCAATCTCAGATAATTTATTTTTTAGAAATCTCTTAAAATAACATATATAAGTTTAGCATGAATTCTTGAATTCAAAATTATGAAGTTAATCAATTCTAAATTTGAAAATTTAATAGCAGAAATATATCATGAGATTGAATGCATCCTATGACTTGATAGACAAATATAAAAAAAGAAATAAAGCTTTTGAATGAAATGACTTTATTAAGCTAAGACTTATCGTTACAGATTCAACTAAACTTAATAATACACCAAGTAATTTCTCGAGTTGTACGCGAGAATAATGAATTAAAAAACAAAATCATAAAAAGTTTGGTATTGTCTTTTACTCTTTGGGTATAAATCATTTTTCTTGATACTTGTTAAAACTTTATCAAGATGACCGTTAATTATCATTCCTTGAAATATTGTATCCATTCTAAAGTTTCATTTATGTTGTATGTAGAAATAAAGTTAAAAATATATCAAATATTTGTTTTTATTCGGATATTAGTATATATGATAAGTATTAGCATCCCAATATCAATCTGGTTTAGGGATAATAATAATATGATAAGTTATTAATCTTATATGTATGAAAAAGAGTCCAAAAACAACTTAAGGATATAACATCCACTTTTAAAAGATAAATAAACATAAGGTTTGTTGTAACTTGTTAAGTGTTTACTCGTAGATTGTTCCATTTCAAATTAATCCTTTTTATTCAGGTAATCATGCCGCAAAAGTCAGAATCAATGACGTGAAACACGATGGGGTTAATCCCACCGAAAATGGAGTTTAGTTTTGATTAGTCGTAAGAAAAATAACCATTATTATTATTATAAAATTATATGTATCAATAAAAGTCTTGCAAGTTACTTATAATCCCTGTATATATGTAGTCCTTGTGATATTATTATAGATTTATAATTCACGTGAATGTTTTTTAACTCCCGTGATTTGTTCTCACCTTCATTTTCGGAGAGTAATTTTCGGACTCTTCACTCTTTTTTTAGTATCCTTTCGAAGAAAATTATAAAAAGTTTTGTCAAATTTGTGATTTTTCGTTGACGAACAATCAGATCGTAACATGCACCACTAATATAGTCAAGATAATCTCAAAACGATAGAAGATGTTTTCCCAATAATTCTCTGAATTTTAAGTTATCTTTTTATGCTTTTTTCCATTCTTTACATTCCACGTTGTGTAGTACGCAAAACACAAGGGTTTTTTTTTGTTCTTTATAAATTTTATAGTACAAAAGAAAATAATAATATTATACATAACTTATTTTCCAATATAAAAAATAAACAACTCACAAAACACATTCTCTCGTACGTAAATTCTCTCGATAATTAATTAATATAATGACACATCTTTTTACAAACCACTACACTACAATCTCGAGTCTCGTAGTATATATAACCGTAACATATTATCTTACTCTCTTCTAAGATAGGGACGTGTGTTGGCATCACCCATGGGTCTAGGAGCATAGTTACATACGACCCAAACATACGTATTATCATGACATCTGGTCGTACCACAACCAACTCGTGTCGATTGGTTAGCCACCATCTGAGTGTAATGACCACATACATCACTGCATCTGTTGGTGTCATAATTGTAATGAGGCTTCTCTGTGTACCAATACTTTGCTGCGATCGGACCACACATTGTTTCCAAAGGTTGGACCCATCCGGCAGCTGTATTCTTGCCGGAAGTTCCATCTGTGGAATGTTGCATGGCACAGTCTTTGGATCGTACGTTAGCGTGCCTCTGAGCATAGGCAGCAAGTTGGTTGTCCCAAACCAATGGAGCCACACCAACCTCAGCTCGAATCTGGTTGTGAATCGCTAGTGTTCGTTCAGGTTGGAGATCATCAACTGTGTTTAGTTTTAATTTCTCAAACCATAGATTTGAGTCAAGACGATAGAAGAAAATAATGCAAGTATGATGAAACTATAACCAGAAAACGACATTTTTTTTTGTAAAACTTCTTTGGAACAAATTATGCTTTGGTGAAGACTTGTTAGATTTTTGTTTTGTTATGTTTCGTTCCTTTTGTAAGCTTCAAAAAACAAGAGCTCCGTGACTATTTTTGGGATTTCAATATTCTCTCCATTAAACCAGAAAAAAAAAGTTGTTGTTCTTTCTAATCGTTTATTAAATAGTAAAACCTATATAGTTACTTTTAAATGTTTCTTAAAATAACATAAATTTAGAATGAAATTCTAATTTTATAATTAAAAAATATATGTGACAAAAATAAAACGAATGACAAAAGATATTTATCAATAAAAGTTATCCTAAATTTTGAACTTTTGATAAACTAGAATAACAGAAAAATCAAGAGTTTTTTAATGCATTCCCATAAGTTTGCAGAAGGCAATAGTAAATATAAGAATTCTAAAAATTATTTTAACAATAAAAAATCTAAAAATTGAAGGCATGCTGACATACGATTTGTTGTTAATGTTTACTCGTAAAGTCGTAAGTGGCTTGGTTTCATTCTAAAGCCTTTAATTAGTTAGCTACGGTATATACTCGACGTGAAAAACTTTCGTTAATCGAATCGCTGAAATGTGATTGGTCTTGTTAGTTAACCTCTCTAAACTGTAATTAATCCATGTGTTAACCGAAAAAAAAAAACTGTAATCCACATGATGTATAATCCTCGTGAGTTCTATTAAAACACCCGTGATTTGGTCTAGCTAAATAATTTCTTAAGATTATGAGCTTAAGAAAATAAATAAAAAGGGAGATAGAGATTATTCCCTCACACTTATGGATGTGGATGCAACAGTTTCCTCCAATGTCGGTTCTTCAAATCTGGCCTTATTTCATCAAAAGTGAAACTCAGTCACTTTTAATTTAACATGTCAAAATTACTCAAGATTTGATTAATAATAAACCTGTTTACAAGCTAATAAACTACTCTGACTTCTGCAACCAAACAATAGAGATAACAACTAAACACTCAAATACAAAAGGTGAAAATAAATGAATAAACTAAAGCTAAGTCAAAATGGTATTTGCAACAAACTGAGAACACCTCTACACAATTTCTATTGATCTCCAAACATAATCAAAAATATTAGTGTAGATCTTACTTGGATCATGTAATCGATGTTATGATCTTTTTCATAGAAAAAATATCCTATATATAGTATCAAAATAATACTTACAAAAAGCAGAAGAAAAGGTACGTAGAAAGGTAAACTTACGATGAAGCAGAGAAGGATACAAGCAGCTGCGCCTGGGAATAATGCATACCAAAAGTTCAGCTTATGTAACTTTGCTCCGTCTATGAACAATAGTGGTAAACTCGCCGCTGCATTTTACAATATCATATACAAATTTGTGAAATTTAATACGGTATAGCAAAATTTTGAATTAAACTCAAATAGGATTCTCATATTTCCCTCTCTTACAAATGAATATATCAATATAATAAAATTGATTATTATTATTTTTGCTAGCATGATTAAATAAGTTCAAAACTTTTAGTAATGAATCATTTCTTAAAAAATGTTTGTTAAAACTTGGAGAAATATATGGAGATGTCAGAATCATATCTAAATTTCATGGAAAAAAAGATATAGAGCATAGAATTACCAGGTGGATGGTTGGCACGAGTGATGACCATGAAGGCGATGGAAGCGGCGAGAGCGGTGCTGCGGGCAAGCCAGCCTGGCCCAATGACTAGATTTTGACCAATTATTGACTAAATTTATATCCATTTCTAAACAATTTCTCTCATACTATTTGTTATCGTATGATTATGCCAAATCTTTATATTTCCATTATTTAGTTTGAATGCTAGTTTTGCTATTTCCTGAACAAGAATTTTACTGAAGAAGTGCATGAAAGAGCATGAGAAGAACAATTATGCCTGAAAGAGCATGAGAAGAACAATTATGCCAAATATACTGAAGAAGTGCGTCTTTTACCGCTTGGTAGGTTGCATCTTTACCTGAAAGATTAAGAGAAAGACTATTAAGTTAAACTAAAAGAGACAAGGTTGTAAAAGAAAGATTATTAAACTAAACTAAAAGACAAGGTTGTTACTTGTTGATGGTGGCACATGCATGGATCAAGTCAATGTTGTTCTTCTCATGCTCTTTCAGATATGCATACTTATCGTCGTTCAAAGTTTTCACATCTCCAAAGCCCACAAATCCAGTCACAAAAAAAAAACCCTTTTCCTTAAGGAAGTCCACGATACGAGGATATAGATCTTCAGGTTTATAATAATATGGGATTTGACACTTTTTCCAATCCTATATTATATACAAAGGACGCAATTGGATTGATATGGAAGGTGTACTTTCAGCAAAGTGCTCAGCGAGATCGTTCTTGTGTGCATACTCTACAGAAAACTTGTCTTTGCCACTGCAATATAATAAAAAGAGAATTTTATAGATGTATCCTTATAGTTATAATATACTTGGAGTAAGATAAGTCTCACCACACCACACCATTATTCAAATATGTATCACCTCAAATGGAAATTAAGTTATCTGATATTCTTCGAATGAAGGGCCTTGCTATTTTTGCAAGTGGAAGTCCTTTTCATCCAGTTGAGTATGAAGGAAATGTGTTTGTATCCACACAGGTAATAATAGATAGACTCTTTTCCTCTTCATCCGTTGAGGTTTACAGAACTAGGTTAGAAAAAAAAACTTATGCATTTCTTAAAACACAGGCGAACAATGCGTACATATTACCGGGTTTTGGACTTGGTTTGGTTGTCTCATGAGCAATACGGGTACATGAAGATATGCTTCTAGTTGCTGGTAAGCATCGTATTGTATAGTTTGTTGTAGAACATTTTCATCATTAATTCGATAGATCAGCTGACATGACCAACATTTCATAGCTTAGAATGAAATATTTGTCAAAGACATGCATTAAAGAAAAAAAAATCAAGAACACAAAATAAAATAAAAAGAATGGATGAGAAAAAGAAATGAAACTAACCTTGAGTTTATCAACTAGATTCTCTACTTTGTAATTATATTTTGGTGAAATGAAACCCCCTGTCCCTGCTTGTAAGCTCGCGCCCTCCTATATAGCTCTTTTTTCAAGTTTAGCTTGACTGTACTTCTTGTTCTTTCTTTTTCTTTTTCTGCTGCCGATGAGGTTCTCGTCTACACCAGAAACACTATAGTAGTTCCACGCTTCAGTGGCGCTCTCTCTTAGTGCAGCTACTGCTTCTTTATTGTAGCCCAAATAGACTTCAAAACCTTTCTTTCGGACAGAAGATATGATCTTCATGAACTCTTGATCGCCTGTCAAGAGAACAATGGGACAAGGAGGCCGTTTGGCACACACATACTGAAGAAGTGCGTCTTTTACCTCTTGGTAGGCTGCATCTTTACCTGAAAGATTAAGAGAAAGACTATTAAGATAAACTAAAAGAGACAAGGTTGTAAAAGAAAGATTATTAAACTAAACTAAAATCAAGGTTGTTACTTGTTGATGGTGGCACATGGATCAAGTCAATGTTGTTCTTCTCATGCTCTTTCAGATATGCATACTTATCGTCGTTCAAAGTTTTCACATCTCCAAAGCCCACAAATCCAGTCACAAAAAAAACCTTTTCCTTAAGGAAGTCCACGATACGAGGATATAGACACTACAAGAAAAGTATCCCCATTCCGACAAGGGTATTGGTCGGTATATATAATTTTTTTTTTTTAAACGAATTAAAAATATAAAACTCGAATTTAAATAAAAAAAATTAAAATAACATTAACATTAAAAACTTATATTAAACATTTATAAATTCAAATTTAAATCATTTGGTGAATCATAATATCGTTTGCTGAATCTGTTTCTGTTGGCGGAACACAATTAGGATGTAGAGATCGCATCATTTCAGTCCAATAAGCGACTTCATTTCTGCCTTGTTCTAACTCCTTTAGCCTTCTATTGGTGGCTTCTTCCCGCGCTTTTGAAGCGGCTTTTTCGGATGCCAACTCTTCTTCCAAGTTCCTTACTCTTGTTGAAGTGTACTGGTTGATCATGTTGTAATCTTCGTCATACGGAATTGATCCGTACCCAAACCAGCTACCCTTCTCTTTGGGAATTTCCTAGAATTCCGATTTTATAAACATTTATTAGATCGTAGCAAAAACTATAAACTATATATAAAAACCAATGATCTCATGATAGATTTGGTTTTTATGGGCTTGGGTGAGAATAACATTAGCGGGATCTTCAGACTCTTGTGTCATTTGAGTCAATAGTGTTTGCTCATGCTCTCTAGATTTTCGGACGATCGCCTCACACTTCTTATCCACGAAAGTACCATCAGCCTTAGTATGTGTTGCTTCCATAAAGGTGACCATATCCGGATGTTCACCAGTATCGGGATCTATCTATAATAAATCATATATAAAGTTAAATTATATTATATTTAATTAAATTTTAAAGTTAGTATTATAATGAAATTAAGAAACAGAATTATTATACCATTTTGTTGAATTTGCAAACATATGGCATTGAACCGCAAGTGTGTTTTGCAAGTCCATAACCAGCTCGATGGCTATTACGATTCCCAAAGTAAGTTTCACCTTTTTCAGCATTTTTCTCGTTCTCCCAAAACTGAACGAGACCCGCCCAAGCTGATGGTTTAATCCAAATAGGTGGATCGATATTCTTTTTCCATTTTTTTTTAACTGATACACGTGATCTTTCAAACAGTTTTTGACATGCGACTCAAATTCATCACGCACTTGATCAGTTATTTCATAGTCCCAATTAAATTTTTGCTACACAAATTTTTTTTAAAAAAATTTTATTTATTAAATAAATAATATTAATAATTATAACATTTTTAATGTAAAAAATTAAATTATCATGCAAATAATTTAAAATTACCGCAAAAGCTTTGAACCAACCCTCCCTTCTTGCTCTATCGACTTTACCCTAATTTGGATGGAGACCAAAATCCGCTTCCATAATCTTCAAAATATTTCCCGTGATTCCACAGCTGACTTTGAACCTTGTATACATTAAAATATTAGAAAATAAATATTTCTTAAATTAAAGAAATATTAATTATTAGAGAGAAACCATACCATTTCTCTTTCTTCTCTGGTCTTGGATCCGGTTCCGGTACCAGCATGATGAGGCGGGCTCGCCCTGATGATTGTAACAACTGCTCAAAAGTCATCAAATCAATAGGTCTGACTTCTTCTTCTTGAGAATCCGGTGGCGGTATCGGTCCCAAGTTCACATCAAAATCAAACTCCATTTCCATAGATTCCGTTGGAGCTTGCGTCTCGGAGCTTGGACCAGCACCAAAATTTCCCATGTTTGGCACTGGGAGGCAATTATCTTGGCACCATCGTAAATAAGCAGCCCATTGAACACCGGATCTAGAGTTCATATTGTACCTGAAAACATTATACTAAGATAATTAGTATATTACTTAAATTAATATGTAAATAAATCACTTGAATTTAACAAAAAAAACTTTAGACCTTGTAATAGAGAAGAAATAATGTATGATTTAGAGAGAAGAATAGAGAGATAAGTGAATTGGTGTGAATGTGGAAGAAAATATAGTGGAGTATATAAAGAGAAGGATGGTCAGAAATTGGTCGGAATGGGGGGGGTAACGATTCCGACTAACCCCACGTTTGGTCGGAATTTGGTCGGAATGTTTACCCCCAATTCCGAACAAATGTGGGATTGGTTGGAAATCGGAAATCCTATTTCCGACCAATTTCCGACCAATCCCACATTTGGTCAGAAATTGGTCGGAATGCTTAGCCAATGCATGCATGTCTCTTGTTTGAATGTTAAAGTGCATTTGGTCGCAAATTTGTCGGAAATCAGGGGTCCATTTGCGACCAATTTCCGACCAAATAATTCAGAATGGTCGGAAATTGGTCGGAAAATATACTTAGCTCACAAAAATAAATTACTTTGGCCACTTCTAATTTTTTTTAATTATATGTTCATTATTATAATTAAACAAAAATCATGTGATTTAGCCGATTGTTACGTTTCCCATAAATTTTCTCTAAATTTTTGACATACATCTACAAATAATTGATATATGTGAAAATTAAGAGAAAAGCTACAAGAAACACAAGCATCGTCAAAATGACATATTTTTTGGTCAACTATAAAAACAAACATATTCGATTTGTAAAATTAGAAGTTGCCAAAGTAAAATATTGTTGTGATTATACTAAAATGTAAATAAATAGGAAATATCTTAAAACACACTTATAAACATTCATAATACATTTGCAGAATCTACTGAATCTGAGGAATACTCTGAATCTCCTGACTCCGATAGTTCCGCAAACTCGTCACTACCTTGTTCATCCGCTTCTACTGGCAAATCTTCAACTTGGACTTCCAATGTGCTGACTAGTGGAACTCGCGAAGTCGAGGCTTGTGTCTCAGTTGGCATGTTAGCAAATGGTTGTTGTAATGGTTCATCGTATATCATTCCTGCAACACGGCTACGAGGATTGATTTTTGTAACAGAGATCCATGGATCATTGATGTTCATCACCCGGGGATACACTTGACGGTTTGTGATGCGAGGATAAACGGATCATACTTTTCCAACCACCTACTTGAATTTATTTGAGTTACTCCAAACTTTGTAACTTTCATCCCTTGACCATATGTAGGATCAAACCACTCGCATCTAAACTTTATGCACTTCAGATTGAGAAGGCTTGGATACTCAACCTCAATGATGTCAATAATTTCACCATAGTAGTCCACAGTAGGTGTTTTAACTACGACCCCATACTTTACTGTCTTTCGTAGTCTTGTAGTGGATTTTCGCCTAAATACATGTCCTCGTGTACAATACATTGCCGAATACACCACCTGAAATAATAGACCTTCAAATAGCTCTGCAAACCAAGTTGGGAACCGTTGTCCCCGAGAATGACCGGAAATCACCTGCCAGATTAAATATGGTTTAGTTATATAAGAGACCTTATGTAGAATGAAGTGTATTCAAAATACACTTACATAGTACTTCAACCAAGAAGGGAACATTGACTGTTTGAGCTCTTCTAAATATTCATCACTGATTCTTTCATGTTCCTCACGAATTTGGTCGGAAAAGATACTACACGTACATATATAATATTAGTAACACAAGTATAATATAAAATACTAAAAGACAAGATTAGATACCTTTCATATGGCAACACATCTTCACAATTGCGTATGATATATATAACAATGAATGTGGTTAACTTCTTACTCGGTTAACCAAACTCTTTTATGATTTCCACTAAGCCGGCCAATTTCTTGAAATATACTCGGGACATAAGTGTGGTAGGTTGGCCTTTCACCACCATCATATCTTCCAGGTTTACTTGCCTTTGTTTGGACAGTAGGAGCAAAGTAATACGAAGAAAAATTCGTGATTTCCTCATTCAGAATTTGTGCAACAATTGAGCCTTCAACTTTACTCAAGTTCTTTACATCGCCGATTGTTGAAGCCACTCAAAAAATGCAGCTTTCCGACTTGGCAAAAGCCTAAAAATAGGAACTTGACCTGTACCATTCTCCATAGCATACAATTCCTCACGTCGACATAGTTGCTGTAGATCTAAACTTGACTTTAAATTATCCTTAGTTTTGCTTGCGACATTCAACACCGTATTGATGATGTTTTCGAAAAAAGTTCTTTTCGATATGCATCACATCTAGATTATGCCTCAGTATGTGATCTTTCCAATACGTCAGTTCCCAAAATATACTCTTCTTATGCCAATTATGTGCAACACAATAACCATATATTCGATCATGACCATTACCACCACATTCGCGAGTTTCAAGAACATAGAAGTCCAAAAATTGCTCCAAAATATAGGTATCATCATATGATGGAGGTGGACCATCATTGATGACTTTGTTCCTCGTAAACAAACGTTTGTTACGGCGGTAAGGATGATTACTTGGTAGAAACCGCCGATGGCAGTCAAACCAACTATATTTTCAGCCATTCTGTAACCAAATGCATCAAAGTTATCTTGACAATGGGTTATCCATCCTTATAGTATGCCATATGCTGTAAAATCGCTTATCGTCCACATCAAGACAGCTCGTATAGTGAAATTATTTTTTAACGATACATCATACACATGGACTCTTTCATGCCACAACATTTGTAACTCTGAAATTAACGGCTTCAAAAACACATCAAGAGCTCTTCGAGGATGATTTGGACCTGGCACAAGTATGGTGAGAAACAAAAATTCTCGTTTTATACATAGAGCGGAAGGAAGATTAAATGGAGTGACAATGGATTAAAACCATATGTGCTTAACCCCAGGTAGACATTACGTATTTCCCTTGCAAAATCAGGGTACGTATAACGGAAATGTTTCCAAGCTTCGGCATCAGATGGATGTGAAATATCTCCGGTAAAACTATGCTCTCCATGCCACCTCATTCCTTTTGCAGTTCTCTCGGACTGATATAACCGTTTTAATCTATCTGCGATTGGTAAGTACCAAATTCGTTGATAAGGAATGCGAGACATACCAGCCGAGACTTGGAATCTGTCTTGGCCGCAAAATCTACAAGATTCCAAATTTGCATATTCTCTCCAAAATATCATGCAGTTATCTCGACAGGCATCAATGATTTGATATGGTAATCCTTGCCCAGCTACAAACTTCTGGATTGCATAATACAACTGTGGTGCAAGATTACCTTCTGGTAGAAAGTCATAGAAGAAGTCTGCAAATGCATCAACACAATCTTCACTTAGATTGAAATCTGTTTTGATTCCCATCATCATAGTTGTTGCTGATAATGGAGAATGTCATTTTTTGCACCCATCATATATTGAATGTTTAGCTGCTTCTAGCATCTCAAAAAACCTTCTAGACTCAGGGTTTGGAGATTGAACAATATTTGAAGTTTCAACAACTTCTGGAAACCCATCTCTAACCATCCGTTGTATATTATCTCCATGTCTAATACTCGTAGTATCTTCTTCCATAATCCTATTAATATTACCTTCTTCTTCACGTCCTACTCTACGACTAATACCCGGCATATTCACGAAATCCTCACCATGCGAAAACCATATATAATATCCCGGTGTAAAACCTCTATTATATAAATGCCTCCAAACTAAATCTATTTTAACAACTTTTTCATTTTCGCATTTAACGCAGGGACAAATCGCCATACCTTGTTCCCGTGCAAGCTCTTGATTTGTTACAAACCCCATAAATTGGCATAGACCTTCCTTATACTCTTCTCGAACCTCTTAAGTCTCTTCATCAATCCGTTTATACATCCACTCTCTAACACGATAAATGGAATGTGTTGCCATTAAAATTTATAGAACTTTCACTACAAGAAATCTACCACAAAACCGACGGCATTTCCGACGGAATTAATATCCGTCAGAAAACACCGACGGATTTTCGATGAAAATTAAAATTGTCAATTCCGTCGGTTTACCGTTCGTTTTTTCCGATGGATTAATATCCATCGGTTTCTGTCAGAAATCCGTCAGTAAGAAAGGGAAGAAACGTAAATTATCACAACAGGAGTGGACTCACTTGCATATGTATATCCTAACAAATTGTGAGGAGATGGCGGAGTACGAAAGGTAAAAAACTTAATCTATTTAAATACTAAATTATTTTATACATAAGTATTAGCTTTCAAAGGTTATATAATGTTGTTTGCTTTCAGGATTTACATGGCAATAATACGTAGCCATTTTCTGGAAAAGACTGAAGAAGAACTTAAACTGCATAAGGAGAATGATTATATTACTAGGCTGCAGTTTTACGTAAGTAGGCTATAAGATTAATATATAAATGACTTCAATTATTACGTAAGTGTTTTATATTAATTTTGTGGAAATTATTTTCTTAGGTTAATGAGGAAATTAGAGGTGGATCGGTTTTTTTGACATGGTTAGTGGAGTTAGTTACTGGCCCAATCTACATTGCGACCTCAGACCCTAGGTATTGCAGTAGGGGATTTGCGTTTAGGATTCATGATGAATGAAGGTCGAGACCAACTGCAGATTATGCATATTTTAAAAATTACTTTTAATAAAAATTAAAACCACAAAACCATAAATAAATAAAAATATTAAAAATCATAAATAAACCCAAAACATTAAAAATCACAAAAAAAAAACCAAAAAACCAATAAAAAAATTATACACAAAACATCCAAAACCAAATTAACTTCACTTGGCTAGTCAATTTCAATCAATTCTTAAACCGAGACACGTGTAACCAAAAACCCGTCGGAAATCCATCGGAAATTTCCGATGGATTTCCGACGGGTTTGGGGTTTCGTGGTCATTTACGATCTGCTTCGCTTGAAATATGTTTGTAGTATGCTTTGTTACTCATTTCAATGATAAAATATAAACAAATACATTGTTACATATTAAATATACGAAATTAGAAAAATTTAGTTGTTATGGTTATATATCATCGTTTAAAGATATGTATCATTGTCTAACATGTAGTCATGACTGTCGGGATTTTTCTAATTTTGATATATATGGTATGTTACACGGTATATGTTAGTATTTCATCATTGAAATGAGTAACAAACCATACTACAAACATATTTCAAGAGAAAGGGATTGTAAACGACCACGAAACCACAAACCCGACAGATTATGGATACGCGTGTACCGCCTCAAGGTTTGACTGACCAATGGAAAGACATGCATGTCTCGTAATTCCGTCGGTAATTTCCGACAGAAATTCCGTCGGAATCTAATCAAATTAAATAAAATGCGGTCTCGGGAAGCTTGCCGCCTAAAATTTCGCATATCCGTCGAAATCCATCGGAAATTACCGATGGATTTCCGATGGACATTAAATATTATGCGGCAAATTAACTTTCATCTCCCCGGGAAACTAAAATTTCACGTATCCGTCGGAAATCCGTCGGATATGCGAAATTTGAGGCGGTAATCTTCCCGAGACCGCGTTTCATTTAATTTGATTAGATTCCGATGGAATTTCCGTCGGAATTCTTTGATAAATAATTTCTTCTTCTTCCTCGCAGATCAGTTACGCGAAACAGAAAAAAAAAACCTCTGATTTCTCCTTCAACAAAACCTCCGATTTCACAACTTTTTTTGGCTCCATCATCAAGATGTCTAACAATCCATCAATTCCATCCAATTTGTAAGTTTCCAAAACTCTAAAACTTAAAGATTTCTAAGGTTTTAAGATTGATGTTAGATTTAGGTTCTTGGATGTAAGATTTAGGTTCTTGGATGTTAGATTTATGTATTTTAGTGTTAGTTCTAGGATTTCTATGGTTAGATTTAAGATTTGGATAATATGAATTTTATTTTGGATATGATTTTATTTATCTTAAGAATCTATATGATTTTGATTAAGAATTTGATTTTGGATAGGATTTGAATTTGATTAAGAATATGATAATATGAATTTGTTATGTTAAATATATTTTTTACTTTACATTATTTATTAAAATTAGAATAAATTATAAATTTGTTTTAATAAAATTATAATGTTTTTTATTAATTTATAATCATTTTTAGAAATTTATAATCATTTTTAGAAATTTATAATTATGTTAGACATTTATATTTATTTTAAGTAATTTAAAAAAAGTAGTTTGGCTTTAAAAATTTTGAAGGGATTACGGATTATACGAGGGTTCTGGGAGCCGAGTATGTCGAGGTTCCGGTAGGAGTAGGGGAGTTGCGAGAAGTCCTTCTACGGCATCTACCCATATTCCGGTAAGTTTTTCATTTTCATTATTGTTTACTTTGAAATTTAATTTTTTTTATTAGTTTATTAGTTTTTTTTAATTTAATTTTCATTTTTTTCAGCAAAAATTTACTTGGGAGAGTCACATTACCACTTTGGTTAGAAGGGATTTCCACAAAAAAGTGGCAATAATGTATTCACGGAAGCTGAACGAGTGTAAGGGGTTGTGTTCGAGGAATCTTGTGCCAAGGGAGTTGGTTATGAACCCGGCCCTATGGAACGGGTTGATAGCGTACTGGAGTGAAGATGCTACAAAGGCAAGCTCCACAACCCACTCTGCGTGCCGGAACAACGATCGCAAAGGAAAGGGTAAGGTGACGCACAATCTAGGAGCAATCAGTTTGGTCACAAAGGCGAAACAACTTGTAAGTTTTTGGTTTAATCAATATGTTGTTTTTCAATTTTATATTCAAAATATTTACTATATTTGTTTATTTTGTAGTTTCGGAAAGATGGTGTCCAACCTTCTGCCCTCAGATTAATCGAAGTTGCACACACCAACAAGAACACCAATGAAATCCGGAATGGTGTAGCTCGAGAGATCATTGGCAACGTCAGGAAGATGGGTCAAGAGTTTCTTCTTACTCAATCAATCATTGAAGGAACCCCGCCTCTCAACGAAGTCCCGATCGAGAAGATCAACGAATTCATCTACGAGGTAAGTAAATTTTAAAATTTTAATCAATTTTTATTTTATTTCAAATATTTATTCAACTTTTCATTTCTGCAGTGTACTCCGAAGACCAAAAGTCGGGTCTTTGGTCTTCCGGACGATTCATCATCATACTCGGCTACTTCACGCTATTTCGGAGATCCTACAGCCGATCTTAGGGCGGAGCTCACACTAAGTCAAGCTGAAATGGAGGAGATGAAGGCGAAGATGCAACGCCTTGAAGATGCCAGAGAAGCGCAAAGGGCAAAATATGAAGCTGATCAACAAGCGATGGTCCGACGGATGAGTGAATTCTTTTCGCAATATCCACCACCTCGACCGGGACTACCTCCACCAGACGTTTAGTTTGATTTTCGGATAAGAAACAATTTTTATGTTTTTTTTATTTGAATTATTATAAAATTTCAATAATATTTAATTTTCTTTAAATTAATACATTTATTTAATTTTCTTCAAATTATTTCTTTTTAATTTAATTTTCTTCAAATTTATTAGATCGGAATTCTGTCAAGAATCCGTCATAAATATTCCGACGAGAAACCGACAGAAACTATTCCGACAGGAAACCGACGGATTCTGACGGATATCCAGAAACTAGGTTCCGTCGGAAATCTGTGGGTTTTTTGATCCGTCGGAACACCGTCGGTAACCGTCGGTTCAAAAACATAGAAATTCTGTCAGGAATCCGTCGGAAATATTCCGACGGGAAACCAACGGAAACTATTCCGACAGGAAACTGACGTATTCCTACGGATATCCAAAAACTAGGTTCCGTCAAAAATCCGTCAAAAATACAGACAGATTTCCGATGCGCTTTCCAATTCTGACGATATAGTTCAGACTATAAAAACCGATGGATTTCCGACGGATTTTATCTATTCCGACGGATTTTTCCATCTGATCCCGGCTGTTTTCTTGTAGTGTTTTTGTATGTGATTTTTTCTGATGTGGGATGGAAAAGAAATTAGTTTTGTATATATATATATATATATATATATGTCATTTGGTTGGATTTTGATCGGAATACCCAACGTCTATATTTCAAATTTTCGGATCTAATTTCGACTTATTTCCGACTAAATTTCGACCACCCAAGAAATGGTCAGAATTTGGTCGGAAACACTTTTTCTGATTCTGACCAATTTTTGACCACCTAATATTTTGTTGGAATTTGGTCAGAAATACTTTTTCCGATTTTAATTTTTCGACCAGTTTACGATCAAACTTCCGACCAAATTTCGATGTATTTTTCCTACGAATTTTCGATCAAAATGGTCAGAAATTCGTCAGAAAACTCTTACTGTTTAACGGTAACATTTTTCCGTCCATTTCTCGACCATTTTCCGACCATTGTTTCCGACCAAATTCCAACCATTCTTCATTGTCGGAATTTTCTGACCAAATTCCGACCAATCATCATTCCATCGGAAACTGGTCGCAAATTGGTCGCAAAATTCTGACCACCGTGGTTGGTCCGAAAGTTTGGTCAGAGTGAGGATACTTTTCTTATAGTGAGATCTTCAGGTTTATAATAATATGGGATTGGACACTTTTTCCAATCCCATATTATATACAAAGGACGCAATTGGGTTGATATGGAAGGTATACTTTCAGCAAAGTGCTCAACGAGATCGTTCTTGTGTGCATACTCTACAGAAAACTTGTCTTTGCCACTGCAATATAATAAAAAGAGAAATTTGTATATGTATCCTTATAGTTATATGCTTTTATCAATCAAAAAAAAAAGTTACCTTTTAGTCAAAGATACAAGAGACTTGGTTGCAAGATCTTCTGTATAACCAGAGACTAACAAAGTCTTGGTATTTCCTCCTGACATTGACTCGAATTCGTGGAGATTGTACTTCTATATCAAACTAAGAATAAAGAAAGGGAAGAAGGAAGGATCGTGAGAAGAAGTAAGTAGATCTAGGGTTTTTAGTTTTAATATGTGATTAGAAAACCGATAGTAGATCTAGGGTTTAACAGCTGAAAACTGAATTGATGTCGATAACCGAAATTTTTTGTTCGGTCGGTTCGATTATCTCGTTATTAACCGAAGAGTTTGATTTTTATTATTTTTACTGTAATTTTTTATAGGTTTCAGAATCCTTTTTTCCCGAAGGTCATCATCAAGTTGGGAAAATTGGGTAAAAACCCCTAATCTTTTCAAAAAACATTAAAAAAATTCTCATCTTTATTATGAGTTTTTAAACCTTCACCTTTTAATAAATGGTGAAATAAACCCTATATATTATAAAAATTAAGTACATCATTATATTAAAATAGAAATATATAAATAAAATTTGGTTTATGATTTATTTTTCTAAATTTGAATTTATGATTTAATTTTCTCAAAATTGAGTTTTTAACTAATATATTATTATCTATTAGCACATTTCATTTTTTGATTCGAATTTTTCTTTTTGAAAAACTAACTAAAAGTAATTAATATTAGTCACTTTTGAAATATTTTTAAGTTATATTTTAAATATATCTTAATTTTATGTATTTACATTAAGAATATTTTGGTGTGGAAATTTATGTAATTTCGTAATAATAAAAATATTATTGTTTGTTTTCCTCTTAATAAGTTTGTGTGGCCAAACCAAATAAACATTTATTAACATACATTCATATTCTGTTCAATATAAAGTTATATATATCGTTTATAAATATATATATATATATTCATATTCTTATGAAATGAAATTTATTGAATATAAATTTTATGAATTTGAATATAATATTGAAATGAATTCTATCGATTAAAGTATTATCTAATATGAATTTTGTGTTAATAAATGTTTATTTGGTTTAGTCTCATAAACCTATTAACATGAAAACAAACAAACAAAATTATATTTTTATGAAAGTACATAACTTTTCACACCAAAATACTTTTAATTTAAATACATAAAATTATGATATATTTAAAATATATCTTTAAAATATTTTAAAAAGCGACTAATATTAATTACTTTTAGCTATTTATTCAAAAAAAAAAGTTTGAACAAATTCGAATAAAAACATGGAATGGGCTCATCTATAATAATATTTTAGTTTTTTAAAAATTAATTTTGGGGAAAAAATCACAAACTCAAATTTAGAAAAATAAATTATAAACCAAATTTTATTTATTTATCTTTATTTTAAAATAATGATGTACTTAGTTTTTTTTTATAATACATAGAGTTTATTTTACCATTTATTAAAAGGTGAGGGTTTAAAACCCCACAAAAAAAAAGTTGAGGGTTTTTTATATGTTTTTTAAAAAAGTTAGGGCTTTTTTACCCATTTTTCCTCAAGTTGATTCAAGACAAAAACAAAGTTATAACTTATAATTAACGTGTCATACAAGATAGTGAAACAAGAAGCTTAAACGGAGATTAGAAAAACGCATAAAACCATGAGATCATAGACGAAATAATAAAACTAGTGAGAAGTGAGAATGCAGCAGGAAGCAGAAGCTCTTTTTGTTGTTCCTCTATAGTGGTCTCGAAAAAGCATCCTTTAAGATGATGAACCCTTCTAGGATCGGGGATAGAGGAATGTATCTGTTAGGCAGTTACAATCCAAGTTTATAATCATATGAAACAGAAAGGGTACAAGGAAGGAAGAAGAACGTACTTGTTGGTGGCTAGTTCAGCTCTCTCTCTCCAGCAGCCAGGAGAACACGTGTAGATTGTGTCTGGAAACCGGTTATGGTCTTGGGCCGACAAAGCTTTAAACATCCAATCATCAAAAAGCTCTAGTTATAGTGGTGACAAAGAGAATGATCAACTTACGGCGATAGCAAAGAGAACTATGAAAAAGGAATGATATATCCTTCCTTTTCGTCCATCCGGAAAATATCAGCTCATATTGCAGCCAATGTAGCAACTAAGGCATACGAACTAGGTTTCGCAGGGAGGATTCCACAGCCTAAAGATGTTGTCAAGTGTGCAGAGAGTAGCATGTTGAAACTCAAAGCCTGCTTTGTATGTTTCTCCTATCGTTTTGCTTGTTCCCAAGTTTTTCTGTTAAATTCCAATAATAATTACTGTGTTTCAAGTTCAAAACACATGTAGCATCTCATCTTATCTGTTCATCAACTCCAAAAAAACATTTATATTTTAAGATAATATATAAATATTCAATTTCGCATCTTGAAAATATGGACAAAGACAACTAGAAAGCAAAGGCAAGAATGTGAAATTTAAATTGAATTGTACATTTTGAATGTTGCATAAACAAACTAAACAGATAAATGATGAAGAACCAAAAATTACAGAAATCAATGTGATAAATTAAGATGGCGATGGTCATGATGATGATGATGATGAGCAATATTTCGTCCCAAACGCCTAAGTAAAACCCATAAAAACAAACAGAAAGAGATGAATACATAAAAATTTCCCAGAGGAGGGAATAATAATGCCTTTCTTCATCAATAAACATTTTGAAACCAACAAAAACAAAAATTAAAAACAAGATCAAATCTTCCCCTTCTGGAAAAAGAATCACCAACATTACAAAGAATCATCATCATCAATTCCCCCGCGAATTCCCGGGCAAAGAATGACTTTTGGGCTTGCTTTC
This sequence comes from Cardamine occulta, assembly GCA_028015245.1. Lineage (NCBI taxonomy): Eukaryota > Viridiplantae > Streptophyta > Magnoliopsida > Brassicales > Brassicaceae > Cardamine > Cardamine occulta. The sequence goes on along the minus strand of CM051370.1, from coordinate 24,020,007 downwards.
TACAGTATAAATACCGACTTTTTAAACATCAAATTTCTTCGGTTGTCGCCAATGAGCCAAATTCCTTCCCAATGAGCTTAAGAATGAAGCTTTCTGAGGAGCTCCTTTCTTACCATACAAATGTTTCCCTCCTAAATCAGTCTTTGCTGGTCCCATATCCTTTCTTCTCTCAATCTGATATCGCGCATTCGCAAAGAATCTCAGATACACATTTTCAAGACAAGTGACATGATAGGAGAAAAAAATAAACTACTCAAAGGCACAAATGAATTACCTTGAAAATCTTTCCATCTTTCAAGTGGTATCGGATTCCAGACCAGTTTATGGATTGCGAAAAGTGAGAACGGAAAGCTGAGATCGGGTATAGGAAGTTGTCTACCAGCATTGCTACAAAAACCTGTATAATTCCCCCAATCAAAACGAAAATGTTACCTCCATCACCACACCTTTCGACACTCTTACTAAAATTTATCATCTAATCAATAGAGGGCTGAAAAAGCACGTACAAGTCCCCAGTTGTAAGTTGCAAGAGAGAGACGGGGAGCCTCAGGGGATAAAATATTGCATAGCTGAACTTCTAGTCTTGTCAAATTCCACATTGAAAGAAGTTCGATGAAGGTGCAAATCGCCAACATTATAACAAGCAACATACCTACACAAAACCCATCCTTCCAGGTCAGTATGTCGCACAAGAAAAACAGACAATCCTACAATTTAAGTTGAAGATGACAAATCACTATGCTTCTACATACAGTAGAGCAGTTCTAAGATACCCAACACACGAGTAGTTATCCTAGCACTAGGACCAATTTCTTTTATCTTGAACACAAACCCACCTAAATAAGAGGATAAGTATGCTCACCGCCAGACGCAAAGGTCGTGTCTTCAAGTTGACGATAGCCCTTGACGTAGATCCTTAAAGCTGATGTGATGTGAATGACAGCCATAACATATGGTGCAACAAAACCCCATGAAAGATAACAGTGGACGGCAAACAAAGCCTTGTTCATTATCCAGTTAACTTTGGATATGTAAGATTCTAGCACAAAGGTTTGCTTTCTCAAATAGTTCCAGTACCTAAAAAATAAGCGAGAATAAAAATGGTTAAACATCTATACATTCAGTATCTTTGGATTCAGACAACTGAACAAGTAAATAAGAGAATGTACCGTCCAAAACTTAGATCACTTGCAAGAGGATGAGGGAAAACAGCAACAGGAGGAGATGTAATGAGCCTCTTGTGAGCACCTAGAGAACAAAAAAAAAATTGTCAACTAACACATACATTAGGCATATCGTGCTACAAAATGGAGGGGAATTCAGAAGCAACGTTACCTGCTAGAGAGGCAAGTGTCATATCATCTGAATATCCACCATCACGTAAGCCAGAGACAACACCGTATCGATCTTGTCTGAAATCATCAGCATGCATCTACAGATAGTGGCAAACAATCACCAAAATTAGATGTAGCAGAGTAGAGAATACAAAAGACACATTATATACCATGTTATCTACATACCATCATACATCCTCCCCACAAAAAGAAGGTCCTTCCGCCAGTCGCAAATCCCATTGAGCAAGGCTGTACAGAAAACATGCCAAATATTAGCTCAAATTACAATTTGCTACAAACAGGGAAGAATCGAAACGCATAATAAGGAAGCCAGTGTATATGCACCATACCATGTGGTACTCATAGATGCAATAACTCCCAAGAGTTCCAGAGGGCAAGTCTAAAGGATACCCTGTTTGAATAAATATCTGCAAGAGATCATCATTTCTATTATCATTAGCCATGTCTTCTCTACATGTTATAAGAAACAGAAAAAGGAAAAAATTTATACAGGGAAATTAAGCCAATTAATTTATGAACTATGTAGTTTGGGTATCACCTCTGGATTTTTCTCCATCTCAGTCGTGAGAGCTCCAACTGTTCCAGGATGCAGCCTAACATCATCGTCCAAAAATAATACATATTTGGTATCTTCGTGCATTTTCTCAACTCCAATCTTCAAGAAACAGAAACCAAAAACCAGCCAAACTCAGCAAAATCCAATGAATGAATGAACAACAAAAATGAAAAGCTTATGTTGGAAGGCAGTTTAGCTTTTCATGGCTGTGATTACAGTTGAGACAAGAACAATTACAAAGGAGAGATGAACATATTGAGAGAGAACAAAATACACGAGTGCAACCAATGGAAGCTAATCACCAGAAGATTAAATCTGCTTCATAATCATACATACCAACTGATTATGGATTTTCTGGCTGCAAGTTGTCGATAACCCAGCAACCACAACCTTAGCATCAACATGATCCTGTGCACATTTAGGATCAATGAGGAAATATGTAAAGTCAGTACCGACGTCAAGACAAAAGAAGGCCATATGGACTATGAATTGAACTTTTGTGGATAGTGCTTTCATCAGTTTCCTGTAGAAACAAGTTAAACGACCACAGAAATATTTTGAAACGTGTCTGTACCTTATACGAAGCTATTAGACGGGTAACAGCATGATATGCAGGGTCTTCTGTACTTTCTACAACAAAAAGGAATTCCAATGGCCCACCATAGAGAGAAGTTATCTACACACATGTATAAATCAAGATTACCAATAAAGTTTGGAGCTTAACGATGATGAAAAGTAAAAAACTCTGCCAAGAAAAGGAGACAATCAATGAGGGGCTGACCTGACTTCTCCAGTTGTGTAAATTGTGTTCTCCAAAACCTTTAAGAGGCATAATAACAGAAACTCTGGGAAGTTTAAGCTGCCTAGAGTGCTCAAGTTCATTGATATCTTGATAAAGAAACGCCAAACTATTGCCTGCTTTAATGCTGTTTCTAATTCTCTTAACCTCTCGGTTCCTAAGAGATTAAAAAAAGAACACACACACATTACAGAATATACAAAAGAAAACACATACATTGTAAAACCAAAGCAGACATTTTAAAGGCAGAGACACTACCTGACATATGCAGCTAATAACCAGCCGAGAGCAAGAAGTAAGCATATTGTACATCCCTGAGGCATATAAAGAAACAGTAAGAAAAATTCATATCCTTATAATATGATATGAATCTTGATTCTTCCTGAGAATCATTGATGAAGCAAAAGATATCATCTTTTACTTAAAAAACCATAACTTTCAAAAGCTTGTCCTTGAGATCTTTTCTTCCAATTCTCAATTGAGATTTTTGAAAGGCGACGTATGATTCAAAGGAGCAAACAAAGAATACCCAAAATCCATAATTGTCTCCTCCAACATTTGAAAGAAAAAAAAAGACGAAAACTTTGATCAAAAACTCACCTGGATCTGAACGAAGACAGCGAAAGGGCTGCAAAAAGCTTTACTAAGAGAGAAGAGAATCGCATCAATGGAGTCAAATGTAGACATCTTTAGTCTCTTTATTTCTCTTTTTTCTTCCCTCTCCTTGTGTTCAATTAAGGATTGAGAAGAAGAGAACAGAGGAAACAGGAAAAATTAATAATAATGAAGGAAGGAAGAAAGCTAAAATGAGAGAAACCCTAGATTTGAAATTTCGTCTCTCTATCTCTCTGCCTCACACATCGAAACCAACTAGATAGATTCTTTGAAATGTTTTCAGATCACCATTGACGGACCAGCGAAAATCCAGAGAGAAAAACACTCAACTTATTATATTTTGAGTTTTCCAAAGGTATCACACAATTCACCATTCAATCATAGACACATCTCTCTCTTCTCTTTCTCTTTTAAATTTTAAAAAATTGAAAATTTACTATTTTAATATTCGAAAATAAAATAAAAAGTTTTTTTTTCAACTTTTATAATAAACTAATCCCAATAATTAAGGAAAATATATTCTATCGACAGAAATATATTTTACGCGTTGTTAACACAATTATGTGCATTTAAATCCTTTTTATCTTTAGTTTGCTTTCTATAGGGTTTGCTATAAAACAAATTTAGCTATTAAAACCAATCGATTTTTGTCAAGGAGGGATCTTGACAATTTGATATCTAAAATTTTGTTAGAAATGCTTACTGAACTTGGATCATATAACTATATAATTCACATAATTAAATATTTTTGAAAATTTTAAATCTTAATAATCGAGTTCAGAGATCCTTTTTAAAAAAAAATCTCTCCATATAATTATTTTTTTTCTAGATAAACTTTTTGTTCATTTCCTTCTTATTTCTTCAACTTGAAAATAAAAATGGATATTCAAAAAACTCTTTTAATGAAAACCTTATTGAAAATTCGAAAATAAATTAATGTTTTTGGCGGCGAGACCTATGAAGCATAAATTTAAAATAGATATGTATTTTAATTATATTATATATATTAGTATATTTTTAGGATTTATTAAGCGTAGATTTAAGAAAAACACGAATGATTTGTATTTATTTTAATTATATTGTAGTAATTATTCTATTTCAGTTGAAATTATCTTTAGGAGTTGTCAAATTTTCTATCTCGACTGTGAATAAGCTTTTTCTTATTCTTCTCGTATTTTGGTACTATGACTAGTATTTTCTTATACACAATCACCTTGAGACTTTTCTTACCATTTTAAGGCATGTTACTTTGTTTTCAAGACGTGGAATCACACTTTTGAAGCTTCAAGCTATACCGAACCAACAAAACATGGCCTCTACCAAAGAAACATACTCGTACTCATCTTCTTCTTCTGTTTTTTATTTTGTTAAACGTACTCAACTTTTTAAGCAATCTAAAAATATATACAAATGTTTAGTGTGTGGTTGATCCGCATCATACACACTTAATCACTTATAAGCATTACCTTAAATTACACTAAAACGCGTCAACTATTTTATTTCCAAACTTGAAAAGTTTTACTTTCTGGTGAAGGATTTATTCATTCTTAATCAAGAAGAAATATTGTTAAATTTAATAAGTAATTTTGGCGGCAAAGATGCCAGAATGTGATACCGAATCTGAAGATGTCCTTTTCGAACAGAGTATCACCAGTGTTGACAGCTTAGATACATGTGTGAATTATACAACCCCAATTTTTTAAATTTTTTTCCCACATATTTTTATTTCTCCTATGAAGTATATATGACCTAATCATTGATCTCCTTTGTGAATTCAATATTTTGTAGGTATATTCTATGCATCTTCTTCTCTGATGTGACTATAAAATATTATTTTATTCTCTTATGTTTTTTAAAATCAAATTGGTGGGAAAACAGATGGCCTTAGATCTTTTTGCTTAGATTATATAAATTATACACATATTGTATTGCTAGCGAAGAAAACTATTTTTGGTTCCAATTAATTTTTCTATTTTGAACAATGTAATTACATAATTAGAAAGTTCTTTTTTTTTTCATTTCATTCCAATTGACATATATGGTTTTGGATAACGGTCAAACAATCACTAGGACCAATCTTAAAACATTGTTTGCTTATGTACGCAACTAGATTTGATTGTGTACAAGAAATCAACTACGTATATCGCAAGAAGTTGACTTCAATAGTTCAATGGATGTATAAGAGTTTGTGTACACACTTTTTGTGACATTAAAAATATGCCACCATACCAATGTTTTAACATTTAAGATGTGTGATTAGAGTTTCCCAAGGTCTTCTTTCTTCTTCTAGATCCTAGGAAACTGACTTAAATGGATTACCAAAAAAATGGGTTAACCTCAAAGCTCTAAGTACCAATATAACACTATATATATCCAAATTCCCAGGCTGAAATAGACCAGGCCAGGCTACTTCTGCTATCTCTAGATAAGACGATATAGTGTGGTAGCCATTTGATGTTTTGTCTCCATATCCTTTTTTAGATATTTTTCAAAACAAAAATTACACAGAAACAAAAAAACACTAAATGGGAAAATAATGGGAGTGATCCCACCTAGTTCATCAAATTCACTTCATTGCAAATATGAAGGAACATATACAAATCAGATTTGCTTGTAGAGAAATAGGTTTTGATCCCAATTGTTTTTTTTTGGGGAATGAAGGAAAGGGTTTAAGGCCATTTATAGAGAAATCATTTACTGAATTAGTATGGATTACCAGTAATAAGCCTCTAATGATGTTGCAGCTACAATGCTAACAATTGTGGGTTCATTGGAAAATAATCCACACTTAATGTAAACAAAAATGCTAATGCAAGCAAACAAACGAAACCTGAGACAATACAAACAAATCTTGTTTGTATCTCTTCACTAAATGCAACATTAGAACTTTGAATAACACGACTTTTCGAGCATAGAGAGACAGGGCATGATAGGAAAACAATCGATTTTTTAAAATAGTTATAGAATGAGAGCATTAAGTTATACAAAGTAAACAGCAAATCCCAAGTTTGGTGCAAAAATGAGATTGATAAGAAGAACTCACCAAGGAATCAAGCGCTTGTTTTGTTGCCAATCAAGTGATGAAGAAACAAACCAGCTGCAACACTAACGTTCAAGCTCTCCACAGCAAGAAATGATCTGAATACTTCTACTTCTGCATCATCAGACTCTGTAACTGCAACATCGTTAGGCATATTCCCGCTAATCCGAACTAGTTCAGTACATGATCTCTCTACTAATGGCCTTAAACCCGTTCCTTCATTCCCCAAGACAAGAATTGTTGGGCTACCAGGTACAACCTCCTTCAAAGCAACAGCCTTTGGAGAAACCGAACCACCAACCACACGCCAACCATTCTCAGCAGAAGCTTCTAAGAACTGCATCATGTTTTTGCAGTACCTGAGTTCCATTACTTCAAGTGATCCAGCGCTTGCTTTACTCACAACTGCACTTAATGGAGCTGAGTTTTTGGCGCATACCACAACACCTGTGGCTCCAAAAAAGTAAGCAGATCTTATGATGGCCCCTAAGTTCTGTGGATCAGTGACCTCATCAAGAGCTACCCAAAGAGAATATTTTTCTTCCTCTGATGAAATCGGATCTAGTTCTTTCACTTTCACCAATTCCAATGGAGAAGCATCAAGCACCAATCCTTGATGCGGTCTATTATCAGCCACCATGTTAAGATCATGCTTCGAAGTTTCTTTGATGTTCAACCCGAGTTTTTCAGAAAGTTTCAGGACTTTCTCGAACCCTTTCTTGTCTTTCTTCTTCCTATTGTTACTGCTCAAATCCAAACCTTCATGAACATAGAGAGCATAGAACTCTCGTCTCCCAACAGAGAGTGCAGCTAACACTGGACTTACTCCATAAACCACTTCACCCTCCAGCCTAGGCACGCTGGACTCAGTCGCCTCTTGCCACGTTTTCCTACCCCAACTCTCTTGCCTATTCCAGTTCCGATAAGCTGCATTGTCACGCCCTTGATCTCTTACATCATATCTATTGAACCTATTTTTAATCTCAGACCACCTAGAATCATTTGGTTCTTCTTCAACGATTCCATCATCATCTTCACGGGCAAGATTCGTTGTTTCCTCTTCTTCCTCAGTGATCCTATCATCACCTCGAGCACGAAAAGAGTTCTGATTTCTCATTCTATCATCTTGTTTCTCCCAAGATGAGTGAGTGTTAACTCTAGGCAATTGCTCTTTCGCCGGTTTATCACTATTAGCCACCCAAATTGAATTCCCACTACCTTTCTTGCTTTCTTCTTCCACTTCATCTTCTCGAACTCGAACAGAATCTCGATTTCTTGTTTCACCATAACCTCTAAATCTACTTCTCCTATCAGAACCAGAATCATTTCTACCATCTCGTTTCTCCCAAGATGGCTTATTACCTCTCTGATTTCTATCTCCCACTGGTCTTTCATCAGATTTCACCCAAATTGAATCTTTACTAGTCTTATCCCACGAAGGAGAAGAAGAAGAACGGCTATTACCGCCACTTCTCTTCTCTCGGAAAGCTTTAGATTCTGATCTAAATTTCCCTCTATTACTACTACTACTTCGTTTGCCAAATCTCTGAGAATCAAAACTCGAAAATTCTCTAACATTTTCAGGGTTTCTCAACATTCCAATCTTCATAGATTTAAAGCGAGAACTAACTAACCCAGTCGAAACATTTGCAAAGGCGCTTCCTTTAGGGTTTACATGAAACTTAACTGGTAAATATGACGACTTTGAGAACTGGAAAGAGCTTTTGACTGTTGTTTGTTGAAATGAAATCCTAATCGCCATTGGAAATGCTTGGCTTCTTGTTAAATTACAATACATGATTTTAGGGTAATCACAAGAGAAAATCGAAAATTATCCGGTGGAGGAAAGTGAAAATTTCTCAAAAAATGAAGCGGTCTCAGAAAATGGGAATTAAATATTCTCCCATTGATAAACTAATCCGACCACCAGAGATTTTTAGGGTTTAAGGGAATGACCAGAGCAAGGAGAACTGGAGAAGATAAGAAGTGAAAACGTTACGGGGAAACGGCGTCGTTCTGGGGAAAACTATTTGAATGATTGAAATTTGGAGTTTTTTGATAAGTTTTAAAATGATTGGATAATGACGAGAGCTCATAGCCCAGGTGGAGAAAATCCTTCCTCCATAAGTGTGGATTTGGGCCAGTGGGCCGGCCCGTTGTGGCCCACAAAGCGACAAAAAAAAAATGATTGGATAATTGTGTTTAATTTTTTTATTAAAATTCTTCGAAATATCTTTAAAACCATGAATTTTGAATTTTTTTTTTTGAACTTAAAATTCTCTAAAACACCTCTAGTTATAAGTTTTTTTTATTTTTTCATAATTGAATAATATCAAATTTGTCCTTTTAACACCAATAATTTTAAATTGTTGATTGGAAACACCTAAATGTTTTCAAAGTTGAATAACAAAGATAAACCATGTATTTTAAACATTTATTTGATTTTAAAAACAAATAATTTAAAAGATTATAAATACTACAAATATTAAAATACGCAGACCAATGAACCTTCTAGCTTTCTGTTAGGTAGTAACTATTCTTTTTTAATTCTTATCCCAATTTCAAATTGAAATTCTAAATGATCTCCACCATTCGGCTTCTTCGTGTAATCCTAGGTGAAATTAGGGTTTTATCATATTATCATTAATCATGACCACAGATTTATAAAATAACATTTTCATATTAGATTTCATAAGTTTTTCATATTACATTACTTGGACTACTTTTGCACCATGAAAATATTTTTCATTGTCTTTTGTTGAACATTCATTTTCTAAGCTAAAATGGAAATGATTCTTTGGACTAAATCGCACATTTGTATCCCTCTAAATTTTCATGATAAAAATCTTATGTTGAAATAAACTAATAAAGATTAATTTTATCTATTAATTGATATTTCTATAAAATACTACATAATCTATATCAAGGTCACCATAATGTTAGTTTATAGAAGTATCTAATTAAATTACTATTTTACCAAATTGTATATGCATACCAAATTTTGAGCGCTTAAACTAGTGTTGTTACATTTGAATCTGATCGAATCAAACTAACTAGTTAATTTATTCATTTTAATTCTTAGATTCTTCATAGTATATCCAGTTTACAACATCTCGTTAAACGGATTTTAAAATCATTGTTTTGTTAAATAAAATTAAAATTTAGAGTTAACCATGGTGCCAACTCAAATTTACTAAATATTAAAGTTAAAATCATTCTAATCTATTCATCTTCTTTATGTTTCTTTCTTATTTTCTTCCATCTTTCATGCTTATTCCTTTCTTCTTCAATTATTTTTCCTCCTCATTCTTTCATTTAAATTTTCTATTATGGATTAGAATTACATTTTATTTTTAATTTAAAGTTAAACTAATGTTGCTACTACAAGTCGGTCAGATTCAAAGAAGTGTTGAATCATTTCGGTAGTATTTTGAGTTCAGGTATGTTTATCTTGCTGTCTTCAATGAAAGGGAGGTTGATTTCTCGAGACCTGTTGAAGCTTCTAGCTGTAAGGGGCGGATCCAACAAAAATTGGCTATGAATACAAAAATGACACATAGCTAGAATCGAACCTGCAACTTCTAGTATCTAGTGGGTGCACTTTTAACTAAATTACTACTTTTACTATAATATTTAATGTAAAAATTTAAATATATATATATATATATATATTTACTGGGTGCACGGTCACCCACACCTTAAGGTGTGAGTCCGCCCATGCTAACTGTGAACTTAAATAAACTCGACAGGGTGAAAAATGAAATGCATATCATGCGTTCCTACTGAAAAGCTCTCCTTTGCTCAAAGCTTTCTCCATAACATTGAAGAGAACAAAGATATGATATTGAAGCTCTTGGAATGTCAGCATTGTTCGCCATCTGCTCAAGTTTTTTTTCCATGTATAGCTTGGTTCTGGTAAGCTCTTTTTCTGGGGATATAGATGATATGCTCAAATTAACCCTAGAGACTCACATTTACAGAATAGATTATCAGTTATGAATTAAGCTAAACAAGAGAAGATTGTAAATTAAAATAAGCAAGCAATTAAATCAGGTTGTAAAATAATTGGGAAAAGAGCTAGACTTAGGGAATTTTTTTTCGGTAGATCAGAATTTTGAATCAGGCAATTCAATTAGGGATTTAATTAAAAAATGTTCTCGAATTCAAAACACAAATATCAAATCAATCAACTCTCGTTGCAAAGACTATCTAAGCCTAGATCCTAGAATTCCAAATCTCTTTGCAAATTCAAAGAATAAGACATGCTCTAAACTCAAGTTTGATATGCTCACAAAATTTCTAAACCAAATCTCTTTGTGAATAGTAATTTTGTTCATCTAAAATTCTTTCTGGAAATCAATAACACTCTCATGTCTATCAATTATCCTAAGATCTAAATTCTAGGAGATTAATCTAGAACTAGTATTGATTCAAATCTAGATGAAGAACTTATGAGATTATCCTAACAGATTTATGCCCAATTCAATAATTCATCATTAATTAACCTTTGAAAAACCCTAAATCTAACAAGCAGACTACTCAGACATGAAGAATGAAACAAACATATGTATAAAATAGAAAACATAAAATAATCAAGAGAAGAGATAAAGAGTTTTGAAATCTTTTCTGTAAACTCTCAAAAGTGGTTGAAACGTAGAATAAATCATAGGTCTAAACAATGACCTAAAAGTCATATTTATTACTAAAAACACGAAAATGACTAAATTGCAAATAAAAAAAACTCTGGGACAATTTTGCAATTCTGAAACTATGTATGGGACCGGTGTCGACCAACACCAAGAATAGTCTCCGAGTTGCTCTTCTCAGCTACAAAGCTTCATATGCTCTAAAATGGTCCAAATATGCCTCAACACAGCTCAACTCGTACTTGGACCTACAAAGACTCGAAAAATACCGAAAAGACTCTAAAAACACATCTTATATCATAGTTAAAAACCGTAAAAACTATGATATATCAATAGGGTGTTAAAGGACAAAGGTACAAAGTTCAGAGAGATTGTTGTGTAATGGGGAATGGGAAGAGAGTTTACCAGCAATTAGTTACCACATTCTAGCATTTGTTTTTTTCTTTGTCAAAGACATTCTGTTACCATATTGCAGATTTGTTAGATTGTAATTAGTGTTCATTTGTAATTGAACAGAGAAATCGATAAGGAAAATTACAGGGAGTTTGGATCAGAAGTTGATTTTGGGAATAGGATGTTGTGCAATTGACATATCATATCATATACTTGTGACATTGTAAATCATATGATCATATTGAATTTTGGGATTTTAGTTATTTTGTTTCTTTGACTCACTTCTTTCCCTTTGAGGAAACTCCAAAGAAACAAATAGTCCAAAGAAAATCGAATGGAGCTAGTTAAAGGAGACTCCATAAAGCTCCCAAGCCCAACGTTATTAACATGTAAACAACTTGAGCCCCAAGAGATGATTTCCATACAAGGATGTTGATCAATTTACATCATACTGGATGAAGCTCTACGAGTTCTTGCAACTATTCACCATTTGGCATGTGACAAGTTGCAACTTGAAATCTCCATTGCACCCTGTTTCAAACAATAATAACTAGTTTAAGATATGAATCGTCCACTAGACTCTGCTTGTTGTGTTTCTCAAAGACTCGAACCTTTATTGCAACAACATCAGTTGCAGGCGGTTTCATATCCAAAGCTAGACCGAAATGAAGCATGGCTTTATCATGCATGATTCGCCGCTTATAGATCCTGCCCATTAAAGCGTAAACGCTGCTTTCTGAAGGGGCATACTCTTTGAGCTCCTCAAGAACTTCTAGAGCTTCATCTAATCTATCTAAGCAAACAAGTATGTTAGCTTTCTGATAGGGTTTTTTTTTCTGTCTGCTGCTATAGCTTGCTCCATTATCTCTAGTGCTTCCTCATTTCTCTGAAAACAGAACAAGAAGAAGCATTTAATCAATATTCTTCAAAGATTGTTCTTCTTGAAAACATTATTAAATCCAATCAAATGAGAGTAATAACATAATCAACCTTTAAGGCATGCAAAGCTGTCCCTAAGTAAGACATTATAACAGAGGAACTCGGATTTATTAGGAATGCCATTCTGAAGTGATGTTCTGAGAACTCTAACTTCTCTTGGCGTAGATATATCAGAAAATGGGAATTAAAGTTTCTCCCATTGATAAATTGTTATAATGTTTGATGGTACAATAATCAATAAATTTTTGAGATTTATAATTCCTACACAGATTAAAATAGGCAAACCAATGAACTCTAGCTTTATGTTTTGGAAAAAATATGATCATATATATATAATAGAGAACAACTCGAATATATAGTTCTACAAGACTACAACATTGACTGGGTTTTATGAATTTCCCAGAGCTTGAAGAAGAAGAATCCATCCAGGGTTTATTGTACCTGAAAATTGAGAAAATAAAATTTCCCCAAAAAGGGAATTAACCTTCTTCTTCTTTTATTTGTTTAAGCCCTAAAGGCAAACAAAGAAGAAGGTCTTTGACTCTTGTCTCCTGAGAGAAGAGAGAACACAACACAAAAAAAGGGCTTTTAAACATTTAACTTGTTTCTTCAACTTCAAGATACTGAGAATGAGAAGCAGCAAGTAATGCAGCTCCAACACCTGAACCATCATTCGATAGAATCACTTCTACACTCTCTGAAACTTCATCTCCAAGCAACTCTTTCAATGAACTCTTCATTGCTTCACTGAACTGAGTATAGTGCTCAAATAGCCCACCGTCCATGGCTATCACAGATTTCTGAGTTTCTCCATCTTTTGTTGCATCTCTTCCTATTTTCTTGAGGATTCCATAGATCCCTGCAGCAGATAAACGAGCTCCTCGGCTAGCGATGATGTTACAGAGGCTAATCACAACTTTTCTCATCTTCAGAGAAGTCGTAGGGACCTGAGAGTTTTCACCAAAGAAACTCTTTTGAGATTTCGGTTATACATTTGAGTGTGAAATCATTATTATGTATAGGAGATAGTCTAACCTCCAATATGTCTTTCAACTTGCTTCCCACGACCTTCAAATCCGGGGAACTATCGTTGTGCATAGCAGACATGTGCGGAGTCCTGTGTACAGTAAAAGTGATGATTAGACTTCTGATTCGGTGAAAGTAACCAAGTACAAGAAGTTAAATCAACCTTATGATGAATGGTATTTTCAGCTTAGGTGGGACAATGTCGCCAAAGAAAGCAGCTTCTTCAGCCATCTTTAGAAGAACTCTACGCAAGATTTCTCCCAGATACATTCCAGAAATGATTTTCTCAAGAATCTGGAAAAATGAAAGAGCAAGATAGAATCATAAGGTCATGATGATGATTCTCTAAACGAACTTTAAAACCAGAAGAGTTTTGAAGCTCATACCTGTTCACCAGAATTCAAACTCTCGAAATCTAGCGAGTGGTCGTACTCTGTCAATGGAAGATGCGATGACCTGAAGTTGCCCCATTCCATGTTGATAACCTACAGACAAAAAGTCTCAAAAACGTTAACATTCAAGTTCTTTAAAGCTCAGTTAAAATTGTTATGTTCTTGCGAAAACACAAACCATTTCTCCTGATTTGGGAAGCAAACCATGCCATTTGGGAATTGCATGTGCACGTTCTACATAGGCTGCATTTGTGCCAGTGCCCAAAATAACAGCAACCACGACATCCGGGTTAGTGTATCTACCACCCGCGAGTGTTCCAATGGTATCATTAACCTATACAGTTTACAAAGAGATAAGAGAATCATAATCTAATAGATAACACAAGTTGATTGCTAGCTTGAAAGAAAACTCACAAGCGCTGCGACACGCATATCCAGCCCAACTCTTTCCATAGCTTTAATAAGTTCTCCAACAACATCTTCACCAACCTATACACAATCACCAAGAAACAGAGGCCACAATTTCAGAAACAGCATAATCATATCAAAAGCTCGTCTTCAAGGCAACAAAACAAAGGAGATCAAGCTCAACTGTATCATCAATGGAAAAGCCCTTTGTCCAGTTGATGAGAGTGCCAGCAGACAAAGATGTCTGCTTAACTGGAAATGAGAAAGTGAAACCTAATTCCCTTTGTCTACCCGGTGGGAGATGAAAGTCATCGCCTTCTGTAGCGACAAACTTTGCAAGAACTTCAGCGATAAAATCGAATAATTCCTGGCTCCAAAATTTAGCAAAAACATAATCAATACACAAAGATATAGATCATCCAAAGACTAAGCAAAACATTAAGAGAGAAAACAAAAAAAACTGACATCTGATTTCCCAGTCATAAGATGAGGAGGAATTGATTCTTCTTTGAATTCTCGTTTAACAACACGACCTTCTTTCCCACCAAGAAGCACTCGCATTACACGGAAGTTAGTTCCGCCTAGATCCAATGCATAAAAGACACCAGTTTCATCCCTATCAAATTGATAGCAAACATTACATCCAATTTCAGTCAAAGTACACTCATGATTTACCCAAAGTTTTCAAAAATCCTCCTACAAAGACATATGGGCTACTATATAAAGTATACATTTCCCCAAAACAGTCTACAAAAGTTGCATTGCATAAATACTCACTCATGCTATTAACTTCACAGCTATATTTATTAGTCAAGATTCTACTACTCATATAGCCACTAGCTAAGAAGAAAAAACAGAAACGAGAACCTAAGAACAAGACATAGAAAAGACAACAAAAATGCTCGTATAGATTCCACGAAAGTGATAAAAGCCAAGCTTTAGGGAACAGTAAGACATCAAAACCTAACAATTAGGTTGAAGTTGAAAAGAAACAAAATTACAGATACTCTACGGATAAGAATCTAAACTCTAGTAACAAGCAAATATACATTAAAACTACATTATCCACAATAAATTCTGGGAAATATAAATGTTTTTATCCGAATTAATTGACAGTTTTCACAAAATACCTACTTCAAAGCAGATTATGAATCAAAATGATGGATCTGGATTCTGTAAATGCTCTTGAGTGACAATCAAACATATAACATCAAAACTGAAAATCCAAATAAATCATAAAGCAACAACCTTTATCAGATAAAAACTCAAAACATTATCCAAACAAAACACAAAAAAACTGAATAAACGTGGCAGTGGTTTATCTAAAAATTAAGATAAAACTCCCAAAAAAATCTCAAATTGATCCAATTCTCAAAATTAAGATAAAGTAAAAAACTTTACCCAGAAGGAAGATTATCAACATAGCTAATAAGCATCTTAAGTTTGCTTCCACCTTCAGATGCAAGACCAGCGTGCATCTCAACAGTCATAGCATCAGCCACTTGTCTCAATTTCGCAATTGGTGTTGCACAATCTTCTTCAAAAGCTTTCAAGATCTCAATCACTCTCGTCCATTTCCCAGAACTTTGCATACGCCGCCGTACAATCAAAGCCGCCGCCGCACAAACCGCCACAGAACATACAACCGTCGTAGCAACAGCCACTTTCCCCATTTTTAAAACAACAAACCAAAAAATTTGATCAAAAACTTTGAAAATTACAATGGACGAAAAAAAAAATTTTAAGACGAAAATTTCTCCAAAATCAAATTTAAGAAAGGGGAAAATTTTAAGAAACCTAGAGTGGATGGATCTAGTTTGAGCTAGTGGCTTTGGTGAATAGAAAATACAAATTTTTGGAGAGACCACACGTAAGCAGCAAGCTCTGTTGTCTGTAAACTATGGAAAGTGATTTTAAATTATTTCTTTCCGATTTTTGGATTTTTGGAATTTTCTCGCCGGATTTTTTATTTTCTGAGTTGATAAAGTGGTCATGGGTTTTGTGTTAAATTACGAAATTGACACTCAGAGATTTTTTTCCTTTTTTCTTTGACGAATTTTGTCGAGGAGGTCGAGTATTTAATTCGAAAATTTAATTTAATAACTATAAAGTATGATCATGATAACGAATGTTTTTTTTTTTGGGGTTTAAAACATGATATCGAATGATCTACGAAAAGGAAGTCCTTTTTGTATAATTCAACTATATACATGTATCAATTATGTTTTAATTAAAAAAAAAAAAGTTCCAAGATCGTCGTCTATGACGTTATCACTATTTTGTCTTTGATACAATATAAATTTCAGAATTTTCTTCTTTTTTTTAAAGATTGTCTATGAGGTGTTTATAAACTTTAATTTTAATTAGAGAATAGTTTGACTTGTCCTTGCTTAGACTTTTTTTATTATTAAAAAAAACACGCTTGACTCTATTTAAGAGCTAAAAGACACGATTTATGGATAACCATAATTATTTCGGAAATTCTTCGGTCGTATTTTGTTGTAGTTTTTACTTTTTAGTACTTTCTGCGCATCATCTAAACTAAATTTATATTTGTTACAGTTATACATTTAAATAATAACTAGGTGATTCATCCGAAAAAAATATATTCATATTTATTAATTTTCAATTAAATTCGTTTTTTATAAAAAAAATTACTTACAATTTACAAATATAGCACGATAAATTTAAATATTTAAACCATACATCAAATTGATTTTAATATATTTAATAACATGAAGTCAAAATTTAGTGGAAAATTAAGATGATTTTTTTAATAAACGGTTTATGGACCGTAGTCAGTAGCATAAATGTCATTTTTTTAATATTCGAGTGCAAGTTCTTTGTTCTTTTTCTGAACAAATGTCATTTTAGATTTCACATCGGTTTGGTACGAAATAAGCAAAAAATTTAGTCCTTATCCATCGAGTTTGAGTCCAACACTTTTTGAATTATACTATAGCTATGCATAAAGTGTTAGCAACAACACTACGCACTCTCTAACTTTCTACTTTTTATTTATTTAATTTTAAATACTATAAATATGCAAAATCCTTGTTCAAAGCTGGTGGTAGGAGTAGATAGATATTCCATCAAAATCGAATTCAACCAAAAATAATAATATTTTCGAGTAACTTGTTGGTCGTACGGAACTAAACCAACATATTCGAAAAGATATTAAAGAAATAAAACAACTCCAAATCAGCCTAAACTATAATTCATCCAAGAGGCAAACGTGGAACCCGAGTATATGATGATGATGATGATGTAGATGTACTTCTCTGGCTTAGCCAAGGGCCAATACTAGGATGTTCGATATGGAATCAACTAGACATAAAAATGTAGTATAATGTGCGATGACCTTCGAAATTGATGTTGTTGTTTTTTCTTTGGAAAATTATCTACAAAATTGATGATCTCCAAAGAATAACCTCCTTCGGTCCTTCCTAGGAAATTAACCGTCCCATGAATCTAAAATGTCCAACTCAAACACAAATTACGTGGAACATAATCTATATACCAACATTCACAGAAAAATATATACATTTTCAAATAAGAAATTGAACAAACACCAAAGTGGTCATCCTACTAAGGCTGCAAATGGTAGCCACTAAAATGAAAGAGTTGAAAAAAATAATTGAAAACTTTTTGAGTTGAATCTTATTTAACTCATTCAATTCTAAAATAGTAGATGAATGAGTTGAACATATTTCTTTTGTAATTTATGTATTTGTTCAGTTTTTTTAGCTGAACAGGTTGAATCAGTTTTTTAACCTATTTATCTCAAATGGTAAAATATTAGATGAATGTTCATTCAACTCTTTCAATTTGTCAATGTAAGACTACCATTTGCAGCCTAAGTAGAATGCGAGGACACCACCAATACATATTTGAAGATTTATTTCCTTTCATTTATTGTCAACTTTTAACCTAACAAATAAAATTCTCAATTTGCCAACAAACAAAACATATACATACTCCTAAAAGCTAAATATCAGTTTAACGGCTTTAATTTGTCCTCAATGACAATGACAGAAATTTTCTTTAATTAAGATAATCAATTTATGTTTGCTCGTTTTGTAATTTTGTTAAAGAAAATATTAATTAATTTGATCAATGAGTTTCATCAAACGTGTATGTTAGTATTATATCTTTTCGTAAATTTTATTTTATTTAAACCCTCGTATTTATTCTAGTTCTAGTCAACTAATAGGATATTTAATATGCTTCAACCATTTTGCAAATACAATTGTTTCATAGTATTATATATAATTAATTTCAACATTTTATCTTTACTGAAAAACCAAAGCTGGCAATATTCATATCGTTTGAGATTTGAGAATTGGAGACGTGAAAGAAATGAACATTCACAGTTGAAAGAATATGAATTTTGTTTTTTTTTTTTTATACATTGTTAATTTTCTTTTTGGTAAGTCGCTATCATATCCCTAAAACAAATAAGTGGTCCAGAACTCGTTTTCTCAAAACTACTGTGAGGAAAGATGATTCTTCTGTCCTCTTCTGTAGTATGACATTTTTAAACTGTATTACATTTTTGTTAGAAGGCAAATTTTACTGCTAGTGCTACCAAACTAAAGAAAATGAAAATTGTTAGCTAATATGGTGTTAACTAAACTCCTACGTACAATGCCAACATGAGAACTTTCTCGATGATATACAGATTTGTATGAACACTACAAGAAAATATTTTGTTGTCAAGAGATCAAAATTATTGCAAAAATCAATATTTTGTTGCAAACACTACAAATGCAAGGAAAATCCCACAAATTTTACATTGTTGCTGATTGAGCGTTGCAAATTCATAATTGTTGCATAGACGTTACAATATTTACAATAAATTAATTACTCGCTATATTTATCGTAATATTACGATAATTTGTTGGTAACAATTTTGTTGTCTATTTACGACGCGCGTTTACAACTCTAAATTATTGTAAATCATCACTACATAAAACGTATAGCAAATACTATTGCAAATTTGTGCTACCATTTTGCGAGATACCTTTATTGCAGAAATTTTGGAACAATAAATAGAAAAACTTTTGTTGTAATATTGCCCAGTTTTATTGGGCGTCAATTGATCATAAAGAAATTTGCGGTTCATATTTTCATCATTATTTTTGCTATATTTTTATATAATATACAAGGTTTTAAACTGTAATAATTTATTAAATATTGAATTTGATCATTAAATAAATACACAATAAAAATAAGAAATGTATTAAATAAATAAATACTACACAAGCATCCAATGTTAAATATAATAACTAAATAAAATTTCGTGTGTATCTTTGAAGAACTTCAATATATGATGCATCTTCCATTTTTCTCTTTCTACAAAATATAAAGAGAGAAAAATTATAAGAAAAGTGGTAGAGGCAAAAATGAATTAAAAATAATGTTGCTTATACGATATGGACATGGCATATGCATCGCTGAAACACATAATACTTTCAAGTTTTATCTAGCAATTCAACCGTAAAATACTATGTAATTCATATTAAAAAAAAATTAGAGAACCAAAGTTAAAAGCCTTAACAAAAATAAAATAAACTCAAAACTGAATCAAATGATCTATCTTAAATTGAATGTAAAATATAAACATTTTTCATTCGTTTTTATTAATTAATCAAAGAATGATTAATCCACAAAACAACTCATAACAAAATCGAATCTGAAAAACGATTAAAACTAAACAAAAAGATAAACCAGAGAAGCTATACCTTATGAGAGTGTTTGTTACTTCGGAGAACAAGTTACAAAATTGAAGGAAGTTTCAGAAACTATTTATATAAATTATAAATGAGAAAACCTAATAACAAAATGTATATAATCGTGATACTATTCCTAAATAATTGGGTGAGATATTATCTAAAGATCTCTAAAAAGAAAATATATTACCTAGAAAAAATAGAGTAAAAAAAGAAAAGAAAATTAAAGGCAGGCAACATGTGTCATATGCTATTTATGCAAGTACACATTAACACATATAGTGTTGAACTATAAGCAAATATTATTCTTTTTTTTTTTGACGTCTCAAATATTATTCTTTTAAATTACTAAAATTTGATATATTTGTATATTTTTGTTGATAGATATCCAAAAGAAAACTACTTGAATACATGAATTTATTGTATAATACGGTATCTATTGATACATATCCAATAGATTAAAAACTCTGAAACTCAAAACGTAACCAATTGCCCACACCTTGTTTAAATTTTGATATGTTTATCTAATGAAGTGAGAAAAAAATGCACATACGATAATATATTTTCACAAATTTTCTAGAAAGTAAATGTGTATTTTTTGTTAATAAAAAGTAATTGCTGCAAAATGTTTTTTCATATTTTATAACAATTGTTGCAAAAATGTGATTAATTTTTTTTGGAAATAATGTTACAAAAGTGTTATAGTTTTCTTGCAAAACAGCCACACTATCATTGAATATTTCTTGCAAAATTTGCAAGATATTTCCATATAACGTAAAAAAGTTGCAAAATACTAACGAAATTTGCAATAATTTGTTTTGTCGTGATATTACAATAAATTTGTAATAAAATTGTAACATATATCCATTGCTGCAAAAAGATTGCAAAATTTGTTGAAAAATTATAAACGGAAAGGAACATTGCAAATTTATGTTGCAATATTATATTTTTCTTGTAGTGGAATTCAGTTCAAACATGTAAATGTAGTTAAGTTAGCCGACCACTTGGCAAAATTGGCTCACCGACAATCTTTTACCTTACAAATCTACTATTAATTTTCTGATTAATTTAAACTTAATGTTTTAGCAAAAAAATAAAAATTAACTTAATTTATACAATTTATTTTCACAAAACTATGTAAACACTGTCACAACTCACAAGTTAATAACAAAAATGTTTTAGCGCATAGTACTAAGCTTCGTTCTAAAAAAAATACATTGCTGAAAAAAAATTAATAACAAAGCATATCGGTCATTAAAAGGAAAAAAATCTTATATTTCGTTAAAATTCCAACCTATTCTTTTGATAGATACTAGTATATTTTTCTATGTTATTATTCTTAATTCTGTCTTTGATCTCTATACTATAAAAAGTGAAGTATATTTTAAGTTATCATTGTTTTCAAACACTCTTCACTTATTCTTATATCAAAATAATCTTTATATCTAATAATAATAAAAATATTAAATGATTTAAATATTATGACAACTAACACTAATTTCAAATTTCCTAAAACATCTCTACCCAATTTAAACCAATATACTTAAAAAATATAAATCTTCTTATGTCTTTATTTGATCTTATTTTTAAATTATTTTGAATTATTATATAATACATATAATTAATAAAATTTTAGATTTTTTCTACATAAGTTGTGATTCGAATTTCAAAAAACAGACATAAATTACTCAATCGATGAAGAAAACAATGTGTTTGTTCAATATCCCACATCGGTTAAGAAATTTGAATTTCTTAAACTCTATCAAATCTCGGATTTGTCAATGCATAGTTTACGTTTGAAAATCGGTGCTATTATTATGTTGCTATAGAACGTAGATCCTAAATGTGGGTTATGCAATGAAACTAGATTGATGATTACACAAATGGTTGATCATATTTTAGAGACAATAATCATCACAGGAGATAAAAATAGAGACAAAGTTCTAATTTCTATGATTCTCATATCACTATTTAATGTCAAACTACTATTTAGAATACGTCGCATAGAGTTTCCAGTATCTCTAGCATTTGCGATGACCATCAACAAGAGTCAAACACAATCTCTGACCGAAGTAGAACTACATTTGCCACAAGATGTGTTTTCTTATTTACTGGTAAAATCACGTTAAATATAATAGAAACAGTAAATAAATAGTTAGGTAACCAAAGCACTATAATATTTATTAAACGGAAAAAATAAAAAATATTTATAAACAATAAAAAACCAAAAAAAACTACAAATCTCTATATACTACTATTAAAAGAGAAGTATATATGAGTACTCATTGTATCCAAACATCTTTTTACTTATCCATATATCCAAACAATCTCTATACTATTAAAAATTAAAAAAATAATTTTTTGTAATAATTATCTAATATTGGGGTTTTTATAGTATGAAAACTAACACTAATTTCAAATATTCTAAAATTTCTCTACCTAATTTAAACCGGTATATTGATTCTTCTTTCACTTTTATTTGATTTTGTGATTCAAAGTTTAAAAAAGAAGATATATTATTCTATCAATGAAAAAACAAATTGTGTTAGTTTAATCTCTCACATCGGCTAAAAATTTTCTGCAATAGTTTTGTGTCATAGTTTTAAAATGATCAAAATAATTCCAAATGCGTTTGAGATGGAAGTTAGACTTAGTAAGCGTCATAACTTAAAATTTTTATTCAGTTCTTTAATTGAATAAATTTAAAAATAATTATTTTCAAAATATTATAAATATTTAAATTATATAAAAAGTTAAAAATATTATAAGTATATATTTAAACTCTATAAAATGTTTAAAATATTATAATATTTACACTTTATAAAAAAGTATAAACCTAATAAAAAATTTAAACTTTATAAAAAGTTTAAACTCTATAAAATATTATACACTAATCGGACCCGATTACCCGAACCGAAATCAACAAAAAAATGGTTCTGTTCGGGTTCATGTATGCTCAATTTACCTATCAGATCCTAAACTCATATACCCGTGAGTATCGGTTTGGTTCCGGGTATTATCCGATATCCGATCGGGTATCCGAATACTCGAAACATAATACATTAACACACATAGATGCTTTGGTATTTTTGGATATTTTTAGGTATTTTGGCATTAAATATTTTTAAGTGTTAGAGTATTTTGGGGTATTTTTTGGTATTTTAAGATATTTTGGATAAAATTTACCGAATTTAGTTATAATATACCTAAACTATTCAAAGCGATTTGTACCCAGAAAATTTTGGGTTTTTACGGGTAAAATTTTTTAGGACACGAACCAATTTGAACCCGAAGCCGATCCAAATTTTTGTAGGTATCTATACGGTTCTAAAACTTTTATACCCGAAAGACTTGAACCCGACCCGAATGTTCATGCCTATCGTAAATAATAAATAGGATTACAATCACATTCTCTTCAAATTAATATTTGTTGTTTTGGTATTAATAAATGATGTTGACATATTCTTTTTCATTTAATTTATTTTGAAATAAAACAATCGATCTGCAGTATACCGCGGGTTCGAATCTTAGTTTCTTAAACAAAAAAGTTTCTCAAGTCATTACGAAAATTTTACTTAAAAATTAAATTTCAAATTCTAAGAGGGAATTTCTTTTTTTAAATATGAAAATGACAATAACAAATTAGAAAATCAAACCCTTTTTCTAATGAATTCATAAAAGATTTACGTATTTCCAACGAAATTTCCTAGAGATATTTTCATTATTATATGTATTTTTTGTTCAGACAGAAAATTTCATAAATACTTAAGGGTCCGGTAGAAGGAAGAAGTAGAACGAATCAAATCAAATCATTATCAAAAAAGATAAATATCAATAAGTAACTAAAGTAACAGAATTGGAAAACCAAAACTCCTCAGATTTGATTTCTTATTTATAAAAAAAAAAACTTCAACGCCGTTTCTTCTTCTTCCTCATCGCTCGATTAATCCCATCTCTCAATCAACCAAGCTTCGTTTCAAATCCCTCAGGTTTGTTTTGTTCTATCAATTGATTCATAAAACCTAATTCTTCTCTTTCTATTGTAAATACTTCACCTTTACATGTCAGGATCTAATTTTAGATTGGGAATCCAAATTTTGTT
Organism: Cardamine occulta; assembly: GCA_028015245.1. Taxonomy (NCBI): domain Eukaryota; kingdom Viridiplantae; phylum Streptophyta; class Magnoliopsida; order Brassicales; family Brassicaceae; genus Cardamine; species Cardamine occulta. Next base: position 23,996,004 of record CM051370.1, on the reverse strand, counting down.
ACCCAGTTGTAAAAAACCCTAATTTCGTTTCCTCGATTGATCGATTGAATGATTTTTGATTAATTGTTTCGATTCTGTAGAGGAGAGATCTCAGTGTTGGTTATTTCACCATGTTTATGAATCGGCTATTCGGGAAACCAAAACAGGAGACTAATACTCTCCAAACATTAGACAAGCTTAATGAGGTAATCACCAAATTCTCTCTTTCATCAATGTTTTATGTCAAAATTGGATTGTGGAAGAAGATTAGAGATTGAGATTGCAACTATTTTAATGGGTCAATGACTATATATATCCGTTTTCTGGATTCAATCTTCAATGTAAACTCGACACAAAGTTTTACTCTCTTTTTTTTGTTGTATATTGGATTTGTGTCTTAGTGTTTGCATTGTTATAGCAAATTATGGTAGTGAGAAAAATATTCATTATTGGTTTGCTGTGGTTCCTAGACTCTTGAGATGCTAGAGAAAAAGGAGAGTGTTCTTCTGAAGAAAGCTGCTGGAGAAGTTGAGAGAGCAAAGGAGTTTTCTCGGGTCAAGAACAAACGCTGTAAGACCATATCTTGTTGTTATTATATTGAATCAAATTTTGGTATAGACATGTGTTAGTAGTATTCATGTTTCCCAATGTGTTAACGAGTATTGTTATCGTGCAGCTGCTATACAATGTTTGAAAAGGAAGAGGTTATATGAGCAACAAGTTGAACAGCTTGGGAATTTCCAGCTTCGTATTCATGATCAAGTAAGGTTTTTTTTTGAAGCGTTTTATGCTATTTGCTACTACTATGAATGATAATTGAATGTACTACTATTGTGTGAACCAGATGATTATGTTAGAAGGTGCAAAAGCAACAACAGAGACTGTAGATGCTTTGAGGACTGGAGCTTCTGCAATGAAAGCTATGCAGAAAGCAACGTATGTGTTTACTTACCTAACTAGCTTATATAAATTGTGAGTTAAGCATTTTCTAAGTGTGCGTTTACACACATTTGTTTTTGCAGAAACATTGATGATGTTGACAAGACAATGGATGAGATCAATGAGCAAACTGAGAACATGAAACAGATCCAAGAAGCATTGTCTGCTCCACTTGGGTCTGCTGCTGATTTCGATGAGGTAACTTTCCCTAACCTTGTTCATACTCAATTAAAACACAAATCTTGTTCAGCTTTATCAACATTTGTTGTTAATTGGCAATTGCAGGATGAATTGGAAGCAGAGCTTGAAGAACTAGAAAGCGAGGAGCTAGAAGAGCAACTTCTTCAACCAACAACAACCGCACCAAATGCTCCAGTCCGTGTGCAACCCCTTCGTCCTAAGATACGGACTCCTGAGGAAGATGAACTTGCTGCGTTACAAGCTGAGATGGCTCTCTAAGGTAAAATTTCTCATATCAAAAACAAACAAAACCCATTGAAGAAATTTTGATTGTTAAAGCGGCTTTTGTTTTACTGCAGCTGAAGCTAGCCTTGGGGAGATATCTGTTTAAGTTGGGAGCTCTGTGTGTGCATTTGATTAAAAAACAGAAAGAAAGATTATATGTATATATAAGGATCCGAGTCAAATTGATCGGAAATTTTATTTTTTCATATAATTAACTTGAATAATCTGCATTTGAATGTTTCTTTAACTCTTTGTTTCTTCATGACACTTTCTTGTGGTTACGACTTCTTCTATTCTTTTTCTCCTTACTATGCCGTTTCTACTTTGTTAAATATAACTACGTGTCGTTTGTAAGTTGTACCAATCTTTTTTAACCCAATACCACTGATGACAGTAAAACCCATTGACTTTTTATAGATTGATACATATTCTCGCTTTTTCGAGTCAAATCTGAGTTATGTAGTAGACTAATAATCAAGCAACTCTACAGAATTGTACTTTTCCTCTATAACCATATCTTATATGTATTCAAAATTTAATCAATAAGTAGTTCTATTTGATAGATTGATACATATTCAGATGTTCTCGCTCCCATGTTAGTTTTTCGAGTCAAATCTGAGTTATGTAGACTAAGAATCACCCAACTCTACAAAATTGTACTTTTCCTCTATAACTAGCGGTGTTAATACGGGTTAACCCGCCCCGTTTAATCCGTTACATTGCGGATTAAACTAATTTACAGTTTTTAACGGATCGACTCATTATAATTCGTAGGTTCTAAACTAATAATCGTAACCCGTCTCACTCTATAACCGTGAGTTTTGCGGATCCGTCCGCAGAATTCAAAATTAAGTTAATACAAAAAAATAAAATATTTTTTAATGTAATATAATCCATAATAAAATAAATGCATCTTGTATCCTTCCTCAACCAAAAAGAAAATAGTATCAAAAATAAAATAAAATACAAAACTAAATCAACAAATTATAATTTTTTGAAGATTCAAATATAAAATTGATGTGACATTATCAATGTCTCCAAGTTATTAAGAATAAAAAGAAAAAACAAAACAAAACAAAACGTCTTTTTCAAAATTTCTAAAAATTTTTGAATAAAATAATAATTAAAAAGATTAATGGGCCATAATCAATAAGGACCATAACTCTACAAAAAATTAATATAAATACAAAATTTAACATGTGCAATCCATACGAGTTTATCCAACAAAGACAATACATACTTTTTTTGGACAGTAAAAACATAAATTCTAATCCGCCCCATACCAGTGCGAATTTAGGATTAACAGCACGTTTTCAACCCTAATTAACACCTGATCTATAACCTTATCTATGTCTCCATTCATAATTTAATCAATAATTAGTTCAATTTCGTCAATATATAATTATACTATGAACTTCTTCAGTATCTAACAGTGGACCCATATGTCCCCGTTTGTCATCAAAAGATCTAATATTAGTAAATATTTAAATTTGTAACCTACTCTGATTGAAACTTACAGATATAGATATTGTGAATATATTTTCATAAAGTAAAATAAAACTGAACATCCAAAAAAGTCGAATATGAGAAGATATCTAAGCTGATCCATTCAAAACAGTAAATCTAAAACTATAAAAAATGTCAAATCCAGTCATAAAATAACGTGTGAAAATATATTTAAAATCAGTTAGTTTTCTCAAAAAAATAAAGACTTAAACTGTGCAAAATAAGAAACAATGGTTTTATTCGAAGAAAATAACAGGAGAGAAAACAAAATTTCTTAAAACTTAGTTATCTAAATTTTATATTTTATTATTAACTATTTTAATGTATAGTTTTTCTTAAATCCCGTGTGTCCCTTCAAACACACATAAAATGCAAATAACCGATATAACAATGAATATCATTTTTCAATTAGTACTTTATAGTATTCTTTATATTGAATGAATGAAATATAACTTATCAAAACAAATACCACAACAAAATAAGATGTAACGTAATTTGCTCAATACTAGTAGCCTTAAACCCTACGGATAAGATCTATGACTGCGAGACCTCTTTTCGTAAGTCAAGACTCAAGACTCCTTCGGATAATACCTCTTTTTTTTTTTTTTTTTTGTCGTCAATAATACCTCTTTTCAAAAGTCAATTAGTCAAGATTTCTTTTCTTCTTTTCTTTTTTTTTTCTCTAAAACTTAAGAGTTTAAACTTTGAAGTAAAATATTTAAAAGCGTCGTTAAGAGTACGTCGTTATCATTAATTCATTATGAAGCATTGACAAATATAGCAAAAGCATTTAAAGATGAAGTATCCCATTCTTCAACCCAAAAAAACGACTTGTTTTTTTTTAATTCCACAAAAAGTTATTAACATTCATTAGCATCTATTGAAATACGCTATCATTTGTTTTGCAGTTGTTTTTCTAAACTGTGTATTTCAATACCATCACACAAGATTCCAAGAAGCTAACTCAAAAAGCTTATCCACACAAAATACCCACAAAATATTAAACGGCCAATTTAAATAAGTTGCACCTAGTTTAACTATTTTTAATTTAGCCGCCGGAAATTTTTAATATAGCTTGAAAACATTACAATATCATTTTAACAGATCCAACATCCAACATCCAACTAAAATCAATTCCTCTTGTTGCTCAAGGACCCAAGATAAAACCGGCCTTAACTATATTTAGAAGCTTGCGACGAAAATGTTTACCCCTTTAATTAATTGAGACTTTCTAATTTTTATATTGTTACGATAGATAAATTTTACAGCAATCTGAAAATAAGTTGATCTTAAGTCCATATATAATTTCGATGTAAAATACTATTCCACTTAACAAACCCAAATCTTTATGCCAAGTATCCATATCTCACATTATGGATAAGCTCAAAATTGTGCAACATGAAAAAGTGATTTGGATAAGCATAAGATCCATTATTTTACTTGAGTATAATTTTTGTATTTAACTTTTGGTTTACTCAAGTTAAGAACTTTTCTTCTCCATAAAGGACACACAAGTACAACCCAACTGTCTCCGACTAATTTAGGACATAATCACAATCTCCGATAATGATGTTTACGGACGTTAATCACATCACCACCACTTCACGCATGCCTAAAATAAACACAATACAACAAAACAAATCATTTACTTAAAACTGAATCATTTGATAAATCATATGAAATTTGCAACTAACATAACAAAATTAATAATTTACATTCACATTTCATTCATTAATAATTAATTATTACATTGAAATTTGCAACTAACATAATAATATCAGAAGTAAATAAATAAAAACACAATAATATATATATATATATATTAGTGATCCATGAAATAAAATAAGAATCCCAAACACCTCTATACACTGAGAAATCTCCCTGGATCATCGATAAAATATTAGAGATTATACGAAATTAGTAAAATAATATTTACAGAATTGTTCAGAGAAAAACCATGACGATAATAATCCTTGAAATTAATCCTTTCCAACCAAATCCGGTTCACGTGTCGGGTTAAAATTTACATAACCAGGTCCGAGACCCACCCGACATCAGGAGCTTCACCCGATCCCTGAACCGGATCCGAATCAACCCGACCCATGCAATTCTCCTTGCTCAGCTTCTCGAACAGCTTCGCTCGCAGTTCACGACCGGACTCGACCCGTTCCATAGCCGGTTCTTCCTCCAAACCGTTTTCCCAAATGTTCATATACCCGATTTCGGGTCGGGTCGGGGTATTTGGTAAGCTCCGAAACCCAGGACCCAACACTGATCCACGTGGCGATCCAAAACCGGATCCGTAGCAACTGAATTGACTGTTGTACGACGAAGGAAGAGATTTCACTTTATTAAGTTGCAAATTCCTCAGAGACGCAACGACGTCGTTTACTGAATTAGATCCGAGTGAACGACTCAGTAAAGCAGACGAGTCCGAGTCACCTCGCGGACTCACCGGCGGCGAACCAGACGCCGGAGAAATCGAAAACTGAAACGCTCTACGGATCGGAGACACACCGTCGAATGAATCAACACGATCCGGACTTTGATTAGGCAAAACTCTAAGCTGATCCGGCGAATGAGCAAAAAAACAAACACGGCGGCGACAGTTACCACCGTCTTTACACAGCTGAGTCCGATAACGCGCTGGATGAAGCCAACACTCAAAAACTCCATGAGAAAACTCACAAGCGTCGCCTCTCTTGCAAACACCTTTACGAAACTCAGGACACGCCGTTCCGGAGTAATGATACTTCCTCGGATCACGACGGCGAGCTTTTTCTCCGGGATGAGCGTACGGACACTCCGTCCAATCATGACTCCGGCCACGAGCACATCGCCTGACTTTAAACTCATACATCCTGAAATGATCGCAGGAATAAGCGTCGATTGGTGAATCCGGACCCGATAGATCCGGATCTGAATCCGGATCCGGCTCATTTGACGGAAGATAACGTTGTAACACAGCCAAAGCCTCCATCATACAATTTCCGCCGTCAGGACTTCCGTAAATATCCGCCACCGTTAGATCATCAGTAAGTGACCATGGAGGAATATGAACCGTTGGATGATAAGCACGATTAGCTTCTCCGATCATCATTTTTAACATACTTTTAAGAAAAAAATAAAATCACATTCGTCTTCTCCGATGAGTTGGTTTGTTATTGTTTGCTAAATCTTCGGCAAAGCTTTGGCTACTTTATAAACTGATGCTGAGTAGTGGGAAATACTTAAACCACGTTCTGGTTATAATCTTAACCATGGTTAAGTTATCTACTTTTTTCAACCGCAGTTAAATCAAAAGTGATAATCTAGCGTGACGTGCCTGTGAGTTACGGATTCAGAAACAGCGGGTTTAGACCTTCCCACGCGGATTTATTGATGACGTGGACGATTTGTGAGTGACTTTTATGTGACAGCGCTGTGAGCGAACGGTTGTTATACTAAAATTTATTTAGTTCTTTTTAACTCCCTCTTTCAGTTCCGAAGGCGGTGGAAGGAACCTTTAGATACGCAGAAAAACGACAAAACGGATAATCCAAATTTAATTTCTTTATTTTTTTTTTAACATTCAACTAATAGGAAACAAATAATCATGTAATTTTAATTTTAGAGAAATTAAATCGCTCCTCACCGTCAGAATTCCTTTTTAAATAGTAAAAATCATGTAGTTAGCAAATTAAGATATCCGTTACAAAACTTTCTTCTTCTGTTTTAACATCATGCGTACAAAAACTTTATATTGTTTTCATTGCTGTCAAATTATTACTATTTTGTTAAATAGTAAGTAGTATAATTTTATTTTGAAAACCATTGAAGGGGATAAAACGTAAGTGTCTGTGTAGAAGAAGACATGTTGGAACAAATTGGGAATAGTAACGTTAAAAGACATTAAAGGAGACTCTTTACTAAAATTAGAAGCAATTCCATCTCTCTCGTTTTATCATTTCTTCCCTACTTTTTTCTTCTTTTTTTGGCAAGTCACAATATTTTTTTAGTAAAAATTATTTGGTAAAAAAAGAATTTTTGGATGTTAGTGAGAACAAACTTTTTCGTTTTTACACGATACTGAATAGAAAAGAAAAAAAAACTCATTAATTATGTGTAATATGATGCGTTAAACTATGATATGTTACTATCGCTCATAAACAAATTTTGATTTTCAGAGTAACAAAGTGCTTAGTTGACGTGTGGATCATTCACATATATCAACCAAAACAAAGAATCAGTTGTTGTGTACTTGTGTGGTCAAAACTCATATAGTATTGCAAAATCGATGAATAATGGATTATAGACCACAAATATTTAACTGTGGAATATAACTTTGAAAACACGAGAGAGAGAAAGTGGACCTCAAAAATAATCAAATCCTGCAGTGCTTTGCTTAGTCTTAGCCACAAGTTATACTTTTAGTCTTTTACTTTGTTTTCAAAATATCTACTTGCTCTCATTGATTATTGGTAACTTCAAAAATTGTTTTCTATAATTAATTTTCCATTGTCGACCATTCTTATAGATTTCATATTATTGTTTTTTTTTGTTAAAGAATTGATTGTTTTTTTTTTAAGAAGGCATATTTGTTGATTAATTATTATATCCATTAATTTATTGAAAGCCCATAAAGGGGCAATAATCTCCAAGAGATCCATTGATAGGAATCCATAATTTATTAAACACATCAGTGCACTTATTATTTTGATACCTACCCTTTTTAAAACAAAGATATTCTTAAATTCTTATGCCCATACTTTATTCAAACTGGATATAATGTCTGAAATCTGAATTCAGCATCTTCTCCAAATTTAAGAAAATACATTTTTCTAATTCAACTAGCGATTTTTTTTTTGTTTAGTTCGCTTGATAGCAACTTATTTTATTGTACTCTCCCTTTGTAACTCATTTCCCTTAAATAAGATATTAATATAAAATTTCATCATTTGAGATGAAAAGAATTGGAATATGATTCAACTCATCCAACTAAAAAATTATAAATATGAACAAATTACATGGGAAAATTGTTTAATTCATTCATCTATTATTACAATGAGATTCAGCTAAAAATATTTCCACTCAATTTTTCAACTTATTCATTTAAAATAACAAATTGCACCAAAATATTTTCTAGAACCCACATTTTTACAAAATGAAAGAGCTGATAACTACAAAGAATAATAGCATAATATGTATTGAAAGTTTCAATAAAAATACCCAGTAAAAATTTGACGAATGGAATATGCAAAGATGAAATGAATCTTTGTACTTAATTCTAAAACCGTCTCATAATTAATGTAATAGTTTTGTAACAAAACCTAAACCTAAAATCCAAATTTAATCTTGAAATTCGGTTTAACGCGCACTTATATTTTTATATCTCAAAGTCAACACTTAATTCCAACAATATTAAATAATTTATCAAAAAAATAATACTATTAAATACTATTAAATTTTTTATTAAAGTGATTTTTATGACAAATAAAGATTATATTAATTTGAATGAATAAAGTTATAATATAACTGGTTTGTTAACCAAGAAGGAAGATAAATACAATCAGACAAAAATAAATTATTTGATGGTTTATAATTTGATAAAAGATGTGCAGTTTCGTTATTGCTTTGGAAGACATGTGTTAGTCTTGTTTCGTCAAATTTTTTCATCCACACTTTGATGTCTTCGCATAAGTTAAAAATTGTAATCTCCATATTGTATTCATTAATTAAATTAACAAGTATTTGGCAATCTCCTTCAAAAAATATTTTTTTAAACCACTTACACCACATCATTTGTAAAGCAACCAACAAAGCGTTTGTTTCAGCTTCAAGCGGAGAGATTGTATACTTTGATCAGGCACAATCCATCCACCATATGCTTGATTAGTAAATCGATTATAAGATGCATCAAAATTACATTTTAGCCAATCATCACATGGTCGAACCCAATGTTGTCGTTTAATAGTAATAGGAGATTTCTCTGGAACCGTATTATTTGTGATCCATTCATGAACATCTGATCGTGCTTGGTAATATCATTTTTCGGGATAACTTTCTTTTTATTGAACAATATATCGTTTCTTGATTTTCAGATCCTGCATAACATCCAAAAAAGTAATAATTTTTGTGCCTTAGATAATTGAGATTCCGATTGGATTTTAAGTAAAAATTTGAAAATTTCTTCTGAATCATTCGATGGGTTAAATTGATACAAATATGGTAATTGTGATAACCTCCACGATTGTAAAGAAATAGGACAAGTAAATAGCAAATAATTTATTGATTCATCATCAATACAACATCGTTGACATTTCTTATTCATTTTTACATCACATGTATTTAATCTTGTTACTGTACCTATAGCTTTTGAAAGAATACGCAAAAGAAAATGCTTTATTTAGGCATGATTGGTAATTTTCACACTTGATTTTTGATAAGTGTGTTCCCATGAGGTGGATCTATTGGTATATGATTATTAATATGAAGAGATCATGCCAAGTGATAACCCGTTTTAACCGAATAGTTACTATGAGGTGTTAAGTTCCAAACCACTGTATCAGATTCGTCCTTTTGTGGTAAATGAATACTTTGTACCACCACCTTGTCCTCCTCCGTAAGTACAAAATCTAATAGATCTGAATCCCAACATCTATAACGTCCACGCTTCTTGATTAGATCACTAACTTGAATGTTAAAATCTTCTACAATCATCGTTGTAGCCCTTGGCGGATCTGAATGTATCCAAACATCTTTGTAAACTCTAGTTTTCTTTCCATCCCCAATTAAAAATCTGCATCCTTTTTTCAAAAGTTCAAGTCCAACAAGTATAGAAGACCATCCGTACGATTGATATTGATGAGATCTAGCTTCAAAACAGCATCCTCTCTGTAATAGCGAGCTTTATAAATTTTGGCAAAGAGACTATCCAGATACTTAAGGAGCCTCCATGCTTGTTTCGCTAAGAGAGCATCATTGAATTGTTCTAAATTACGAAAACCTAAACTGCCATCTTTTTTGACATTTGAAGTTTTTTCCATGCAATCCAAGGAATTCCACGTTTATGTTATTCTTTATCCCACCAATATTGAAGCATAATATTGTCTATCTTCGAGATAACTTCAGATGGTAACTTAAAACATGACATAAAATATACAAGCATAGCCATGGCTATCGATTTTAGCATAATCTCTTTACCCGCAGGTGAGAGATATTTGGCGCTCCATGAAGCAGTTCGTTGCCGTATTTTTTTGATAATATATTTAAACATTTCACCCTTTTTACGACCAAATTGTTCAGGTAATCCTAAATATTTTCTACCACCGCCTTAGTTATTAATTCCTAAGATTCTTGTAAGTCTTTCCCGTGTTTGTCCATAAACTCTTGAGCCAAATGTAATTACAAATTTTGATTGATTAATCATTTGTTCCGAGCACATTTCATAAACATGGAAAATTTCTTTAATTGCTTTACAATTTGTTCGATTTGCTTGGCAAAAGAAAAGTGAATCATCAGCAAATAAGAGATGAGTAATATGGGGAACTCCATTTCCAATTTTAATTTTTTTAATTTTTCCTTGGCGTGCTTTAACCTCTAACAAATGACTCATTACATCAGCACAAAGGATGAATAAATATAGTGATAATAGGTCTCCCTATCGTAGTCCTCGCTTAGGAATAATATGGCCTTGAGGGTTGCCATTTATAAGTACTGAATAACTAACTGTTCAAATTGTTACCATAATCCAACCTATCCAAATTTCCGAGAAGCCAAACACTCTCATAGTTTTCTCAAGAAAATCTCACTCCACCTGATCATATGCTTTACTCATATCAGTTTTAATAGCCATATATGTTTGTGACACTCATTTTCAAGATTTCAAAAAGTGCATTAATTCATGTGCTATCATAATATTGTCAGAAATCATACGAGCCGGAATGAATGCAGTTTGAGATTCGGAAACTATTTTATCAAAGTAAGATTTGAGACGGGAGACTAGAAGCTTAGAGATTATTTTATACAACACATTACACAAACCTATAGATCGGTAATCAGATAAAGTATTCGGTTTGTCAATTTTTTGAATCATGCAAATGTTCGTATGATTGATACCATTTCACATTGATGATGTAGTGAAAATAGCTTAACTTCTTTAGTAACATCATCACCTACCGCATCTCAACATTGTTGATAAAATCTAGCTGTTAGTCCATCAGGGCCCGGAGCTTTATCCGCACCAATTTGACATACGATAGTAAATATTTTCGAGTTTGTAAAGTCTTTGGTAAGGGTTACATTAATTTCTGGAGTAACTGTAGGTATAACATCATTGATTATTGATTCAACAACTGGATTATTAGTACTCTGATATATATTCTGAAAGAAAAATTCAACATGGAAGTTGATATCTGTATCTCCACGATAGACGTTACCCGAAGTATCTTTGATGGAATAAATTCTATTTTTTGAGAACCTTCTTTTTGTGCAAGCATGAAAAAACTTTGTATTGCGATCTCCAAGCATTAGCCAATTGTTACGGCTTTTGGTTTTCTAATATATCTCCTCATCACGATAAGCAGAAACCAAATCAATTCGTAACCCTGGCATGCATCTTCTAGTTGGACCTGTAGACTCCAAAGCTCTGTTTAGTTCAGTTTTCAATTCTTCAGAGCTCTGTTTAGTTCAGTTTTTAGTTTGCCACATAGTTCATTCAGCCTAGACTTAGTCATCGGTGCACAGAGGCCCTGACAATTCCAAGAGACGATCTTCATGGGACCGGTGGGGGTATCGGGCCCCTCCGCGCCTTTGTCTAGATGATGAACGACGCTAGATGAAACTTCAGACTCCATTGAATTCTCTGTTTTAACTGGAAACAGGACCTCCCGGTTAAACTCTTCTTGAGTTGCATCATTGAGTAATCATTCCTCTTCCAATCTTTTTTTCTTCTTCGGAACATTCATATCTGTCTTAATTGTCTAGACATCAAAAGGGTCAACGTATTTTATGTTCTTATAGCGTAAAGGCGTATCAATATTCCAATCTAAACGCACCCGAACGTAATCGATTCTTGCAGCAGCTTCATCGAAATCTACCCCTGTGACTATCCCTAAGGCGCGACTAATAGTATCAATCATCTCTTGGGTGAGATAATGGAAAGAGATTCCATGAATTTGTGTCCAAAGTGGGATGATCTTCATTCGTTCTGGAGGCATATTTTGAACCATTCGATGTGTCACCAACATCCATTCGCTAAAGGACCACGGGCCACAACGGAGGATGAGATTTAGGGACTCCTCTGTTTGAAAAAAAAATTGTAAACGCCGTGCATCCACAATTCGTTCGACGACATTTATTTCTATTCCCCATAACCGAAGAAACTGACTAATCAACGCACACATGTTTTGTTTTCGCGGGTTCACCAAAATACCAATTAACAAAAATCGATTTGTCCTTGCCGCCTGGACACTTACCGATTTCGACAGAGCAATCAGTGCATCATTCACACCCAAAGAGATATCTTGCATCTTTTTCTGGATATTATCACTCATTGTTTTGAACAGCAAGAACACGAAAGACATCAAAGAGGGAGGAAGTTCATATATATAGGGCCAATGCATTCATGGCGGTTTCAATTTGAGATACAGTTGGAAATAACTACAATAGAAACTGCTAGAGATAAAACTCAACGGAAAGAAACCGACAAATTTGACCCAGAATGAACGAGAATTAACCGTCAGAGAGATTTGAGGGAAGGACTTTCGGCGGTTACCAAAGTCGTCTTTCCAATCGCCAAAATCGCTTTCCTGAGAGAAAAAATGACTCATAAACATTGTATTTTAAATTTTTTATTTTTCTTTTCATAAAGAATGTTTTCTTTTTTCAATGTAGATTTTTAACCTAAATTTGAATTATGTTTCTATTATTTGCATATTATTAATTTTTTTTCTAACCAAACAATATATACTTAGAAACTCACTCCAGAATTAGTTGCCCACACTGGAGGAAAAGTATTTACAAACGAAGATTCAGAAAATAAAACTCTTGAAGTTCGTGCTAAGTAGTCTGCCTGTTTATTACTCAGTCTTGGGATACGAGAGATAGAAAATGCAGGAAAAGAATCACATAAACGAGCAAGATCTTCAAGTTGATTGGAGAAAGCGGGCCATTCCTCTGGAGATTTCACCATGGATACGAGATCTGCATAATCTGTTTCAAAGACATGGCATAAAAATTTTGCCGAAATGATAGAATTCACTGCGCATCATAGTGCTTCCAATTCTGTATGTAGGGGTGAGAGCGTTTTCCGATTACACTTTGCGCCCAACAATAAATCATTATCATCTCTCCGAATACATAACCAACCTAGACCGGTAGTAGGATCATATGACTTCTAAGAACCAACAATCCGACATTTTATTGATGAAGGAATTATCTCTACCAATTCTATATTAACTTCCTCCTCTGTTTCACAAAAATATTCATTCTAATATTATTAATTAAAGCTATAAATATTTTTGATTATTGATAAATGATAGAAAATAAATTTACAATTTTTTTTTTCTAATTTGTGTGAAATAATGTTAGAATGAATATTTTTGTGAAACAGAGACTAGTGTATATATATATATATTATTTTTTGTTTTTTTTTGTTTTTTGAGAGTAGTATATATTATAAATATGCTTGTCAAACTTTTGGAGTAATTGTCAATTAAATTCGTGATTAATCCCTGATAGCTAGATAAGAACATGTAAATCCAGGTGTGCAACCATATAAGTTCCTCCTATAGAATTTTGTTGCCAACATACGAATAAGTAAATGTATATACGGATGAATGTACGATTAGATACATACAGGTGTAGACATAATACATGATAAGAATGCCACCTCCAAAGGAAACAGTGAGCATAAAGGATCATGCCCCATGCATGACTCACCATTTAATTCAATTTAATATCTTGTTCGATTCCATCCAACATTTTATACATTTCACCATCACGACTCCTACGTGATCCCCATATTCTTAGTTTTTTTTTCTTCTTCTAAATAATCTTTGATTGAATTTTGATCTACACAGAATAATATAATTAATTTACTACCATTAATAAAATATAATACTCCTTCTCTTTCCAATGCATTGATTTGGTAAAATTTCTAATATTACTCCTATAATTTTAATGTATTAATCAATAAAAAAAAGTATAACATATTAATGAGGGATAAAATAGATAAATTAATATATTTTTTAATTAGTATGGAAAAATTTTTAAATATAAATAAAGTGAAACATGGGAAATATTTTACTAATCATAAAATCTTTTGAAATTGGTTTATTGAAAGCATATGTGTTAGATATTTGATTTGTGAGGAAATTTGCAGGTGGGTAGGTTCAATAAAGGAGGTGAAACGAACATGTCCAAAGAGGGCAACCTATAATCACGTGATCTGTCTCCAAGTCACGTGACACTGATTTCTTTCTCGCCACGTGTCTTATCCTCCTACCACGTGTCCCTTCTTTTTGGCTAAAAATAGGATAAAATATCTGTAAAATTAAAATCGGTGGGGCTAATAAGTTGTACGAAAAGTACACGTGGTACAATGCTTTTGGTCTTTGACTGATGACGTGTCATTGTCTCTCTGCAGTTCAAAGACTGAGACTTACGTTACGATTCATACACGTGGCGTAATCAGAGTGAGTTATCGGGATCAGCAAATTTGATTTTGTTCGCGATTTTCTTCTGACTTTGCGGGTTGACCGGACCTGGTCGGAGTGGAGACGGCTAAAACCTCAAAAAAAAAAACAACATTTTAAAAGGTCATTCCTTAATTACAGGTTGACTATTGAATGGCTAATTAATTTAGTAATTTGATTTGGTTTATTGTCTAATCAAGGTTTTTGCTTTATTTGATTGATATATAAATTTACTATATTTGGTGAATGATTTATCATAAGAGTAGTTTAATATACCCAATATACAACCAAATGTCTATTCTTTTTTCGTTTAAAAATTGTTTTAAAAATTTAAGTAGAATATTTTTTTACATCATTTGGATCGACAAACTCCAATTTATAGGCAAATTTCTATTTCGCAGGAAATGGACCATGAATCAGTTGATTAAATAAATAAATAAATATATATATATATATTTAATTTATTTTTGATTAAATATATTTATCGGTTAAAATTTCAAACAAATATAATTAGAAAAAAAACTTTGAGCAACTCTTGGTTGGTCGATAGGTATATTTAAAAGTCTTAAAGACATCCTGCTCGTAATTTGTTTTCCTCTAAAGTTTGATATTTTTTTTTGTTTAGTAAATGGATTGATGCGTAGCAGTATTAACTCTCAAAGTTTCAGTTAAAAGTTTTCGAATCAATATACTTTGGTTTGGCATAACCTTAAAGTATACGTGAAGTATAAAAAAAACTTTAAATATCTAGGTTAAATATTATATATCCTATAACTAGTGGTAAATATTATATATCCTATAACTAGTGGTAAATATTATATATCCTATAACTAGTGGTATAAAAAATACAAAGACATAATTTTATGGTAATGACAAAAGAGTTACTCTTTAGTGGAGTCATTGGTAATTGATAATGCCTGAAAATGATTTGGTATAAACAATTGGTTCTTTTGCATAAAATCTGCCTCCTGTCACCATTCCTTAGGATTTTGCAAAGATCGTCCGGAGGACTTAGGGTTATAGCTTTTTTCTAGTCTTTCTTTCTTACTCAATTATGTAGAAAATATACAAGAGAAAAGTTACATTTTAATTAATTTTTCTTACAAAATAGTAATAGCTTTTGGACTCGAGTAGATAACTTTCTTGTCTATTACAATACATACACAAATAGAGAACAAAGATCATTGGTAAATGGAGAGGCCATGGCAGCCGTTGGATGTCGCATTCGTATGAACGTTGTTTTCAAGTTCTTATTCTTTCACTGTATAATAATAATATGCAGTTATATATACTCAAGGGCGATGTTGATAAAGAAACTTGTTGGAATAAAAAATAAATGATACTTGCTGACTTTTTTCCTGTTTTCTTGAGTTTTCTTTGATATGTCTATGTCCCACAAAACATCAATTAATTAGTAAGATTAAGCTAAATCTCGTGAGGATTGAGGCTGTAGATTAATAAAAATATCAAGCTAAAAAAATAAAACAAGCTAATATGTTGGGAAGACCTTTTTAACCTATTCAACGGGTAGAAAGATATTTGAAACAATTTATAAGTTTTTCACATGTGAGCAGAGAAAATAGAGTGGCTTGATAGGCTTTCCAAGCACACATCCAATCATATCTCAACCTATGTGGTTCATTTCTACCCTCCTATTTGTACTAATTATCAGTCTATTTAATAAGTTTTCTTAGAAAGAATACGCTTTTTAAAACATAAGCACAAATTGATGATATTTTTGCAAACACCTCAGAAATTTGTTGGTAGTTCCATGAAATTGGGCCGAAATTTATAAAGCCCGTAGCTCTATTGGACCTCCCAAGGAAATCGCCAAGCTAATTATCTACCATTTAGAAACCATCAACTATATACTCCAACGTCTAAACTATATGCTCTAAATCGCCAAGCTAATTTATTGATTTTCTTTCTTTCATGTTTGATATATCTTTACTCTAATTTCTTTCCATTTTCCCAGTCTTATCATATCGATCAAATTTTCGACCGAGCTGGTTTGGTTTGAAGAGTCAATACACTTTGAATGATTCATGTGCTTGATCTAAAAGTAGTTTAGTGGATTTCATTTCCTAGCTAGAGTGTCGACAGGTTAAGATTTTGATTGTTTTGCAGTAGCTTTTTAAGTTATTAAATGTGTGTTTCACCGTTTGTCGATGGCTATTAGCAGGATCTTCTCCTTTAGTTTCATGTATTTTCTCTATAGTGTTATGTGATTGTGTAGTGTAATTGTGATGGACCAATTTATTAGAGTTAAATCTCTGCATATTTCATTAAATCCACTAGGATCTGATAAGTAAATAACTGGCCTTACTTTCTTGTTGTAGGCCCATCTTGTAAATCTCACGTACGTAGCCCAGTCCATATTCCTTGCTCCACGAAGCGTCTGCCTATCTATTAAAAAACAATTTTGTATCTTTTTTTCTTAACTAACACTTTTCTACTTTTTTTTTAATTAGTAAAAACTGAGGTTTACAGAGCTTTATTATAAACCTCAATTTTAATACTTTTATATATATGATATGAAATTTTTACCCTTATTTAATTTACAAGTCATTTATTTTAATAAATAAAAACGAATTTTCTAAATAATAATAATTATTATTATTATTTAAAAAAGTTTTGAGATAAAGATATTTTATTAATTTTTTATAATAAAATCTACTTACATAACCATTTGAAGCATAGAACATTAAAACATAAAAAATTTCATGATTAGTCTAAATTAGACTTTACTTTCAACATTTATGTACAACAAATCATATAAAAAAAACAGAGTATTAGCTCCCATAAGCAACGTAAATCAAATATGAATTTTTCAACAATAGAGAATAAAATTTTCGTTTGAATTCTATTTGATAAAAAAAATATTATTTCTCAGCTGAAAAGAGAATTGTTTAGAAACTTATTGAGTTTAGAAAAAATTAAAAATTCAAACGAAGGCTTTAGAAGATGTTGTGATTTTTTTAAAATTTTTTTATTTTAGTCGATTAATAAAAGATATTTAAAAGATTTTAAATATATTTTCTTTACGTTTTCTCTAAATAAAATCTTTATTTTTCTGTAAAAAAAGATATACTCGATTTTTCGATTTTATTTTTTAAAATATTTTTTTCTAGAAATTATATTCACTTTTAAAAGGGTATTTTAGTAAAATAATAACAATATTTTCTTTTAAAAATAGACTAAATAAAAAAGGTATTTTTCAAATAAAAAAACTGAAAAGGTATTTTTCCAAATTTTCTTTTATAAATATATACATGTAAGATAATAGGGTATTACCAAATAGTTCTTGGTTTAGTGGTCTCTTTGAAAGAGATTAAGCTATTGACAAAAAAGTCACGAATTTGAGACTATTTGGAAGGAGGGATATTCCCAAAGAAAAATCTAAAAATTGTCATTGGATTCACGAGATTAGGCTTTTCGTCCAAACTTCAAATTTATTAAAAAAAAAAAAAAGATAATAGGGTATGTGAGATTTAAAAATTTTGGATTGTCATGTGTGCTATTCTATTATTCCAAGAACACTCGACCAAATTTCAAAAAGGCAAAAAAAATTCCAAATGGTGACTGCATTATAGAGAATAGTAGAGACAATATATCAAAACACAAGAATACAGTTTGTACTATATCTTTATTTCCGTTCCGTTTAGCATAAACATAAGCAGGCTCTAACTTTAAGCAAATGAAATTTGAGCTTGGAACCTCATAATAAATTGTTTTCGGGCCACCACAATATTAAGAAATATCAGTGGCTGGATTACGTGTCTTGAGGCCACATAAGTTCACGATCGGCTGTAAGCATAGATAAAAACGTGTCATCAATACATGACCTTAAAAAATGGACTGTGAGAAACTTTGTTTTGTTCGAATATTAAATTATAAATTAGATGCAATCATTCAAAAGTACAAGACGTGGTGATAGAAACGAGAAAAATGACGTGGATGATCCTAGTTTAGTACTATATGATTATTTAAAACAAGGGACCGACCAAACTTGGTGTGTGATGGTTCGCTTCGCTACTCGCCGGCTGACTGTCGTTAAGGCAAGCAAAAGCTACGTTACATAGAATCAGATGCTGGTACGTAGAAGCGGAAATGTTCGGAAGTGGGAAAGCAAGATTTTAAGAAAAATTAAGAAACGGGTACGTATTGGAAGCATATACATATAATATATATATATAAAATAATGTAATAATAAAACATAAAGACTAATTTAAATAAAATATTTTAAGTAACAATAAAATCCAATACATAATTTAAAAAACAACTAAAAATTAACATTTGAAGTCACTTGTTGAGATATTCTTCATCATTCTTATTTTCATCAATTCCATCAAACACAACCGCTTCCAACTCTGGTTCATCAAGAAAAAATCTGAAAACTCAAGTCTCCCCACATTAATCTCATCCAATGAATCAAACTGGTCACCTCCAACATCCCACATATGATTTGGTCATTCTTTATAAATAGAATTCTTTCTAGATAGAAGACGAAGGTTAATGTGCACAAATACCAAATCTTCAGTTCTTTGTGGAATAATCTTGTTTCTTGTTGCAGAATGTATGAACTTGTATGTACTCCAATTCCTTTCACAACATGAGGACGAAGACAGTTGTCCAAGCAACTTAAATGCTAAGGCTTGGAGTTTTGGTGCGGAAGATCCATGAACTGCTCACCATCTCAAAGGCTCTAGAATAAACATATCATGAATTGCATCGACACTTCCAAAATCTTCCAAGCATAAAGAGAAATTAGAATATTCAACATTGACCTCCCTCCTTTCATCTTGATTTAGAAAATACTTCATGATGCATTTTTTTCTTTCTCTAGTAACCTCCAAGTCTTGATGTGGAGCTTTTCTATTGTTCTCTTCAAGAGATTACGTGATGAGTCCTGAGAAAATCAATCGAATGTTAGAGAGAGATAGATTCATGGTCGATGAGAAACAAGGTTTCTTTGGAGAATAGTTAAATAAAAAAAAAACTTTTCACATTCTAAACTTTTCATCTCTTTTGTATCTTTATTAACTAAGGTTTTTAAAAGTTATGTAATTAAATCTTAAGAAAATGGGCTAATAAGCCCACAAGTTATATGTTTTTTTTTCTTTTTTTACCAATGTCGCTTCCGATCACCTCCTTCGATGCTTTCACCTCAGAGTCGCCGCTTCCTTGCCGCTTCCAAATACCATATTCTTGAAATCGCGATTCCAAGACGCTTCCGTTCTGATTCTGGAGCGAGAAACGTTGCTCCATACACGATTCCATGCAACGTAGAGCAAAAGCGACACTAATTAGTGTCATATGACAATGACGAGTGGCTAATTAAATAATTAGTTCATTCATAAATATAACATTCAAGCTCTTTTTGCTGGCATCCTCTTTGAACCCTAACTATATCTTATTTGATAAAGAAGAATTAAATAACATATAGGCTTTGAATTATTAACACAAATTAAAGATTTGATTAGTTGCATGAATTAGAGGAACAAGAATTCCAGATAAGAAACGATAAGTTCAAATAGGCAAGTGAAAATAAATGGTTAAGAGCATATGCTTTTCAAAACAATAATGGTTACATTTTCGAACTTGTTTTGCATAATTTGTCTAATTAAATTCTTTATGATTTATTTGTAACCATTTTTCTATACAACCGTTACTTATAATCACAATCATATTTTTGAAACAATATTTGTATTTTTTTGACACAATTACAAAAATTATAAGCCAGGGGATTTTATTAGACTGACTTATTTTATTGATTCAATAATGTTTGATATTTATACACGATATAATACAATCTAATTTAGACTCTAATCCTATTAAATTTAGGTTTCTAAACCTTATCGGATAAAGTTTAAACCTTATCACAACATATTTGTATTCATCCGTAATATTCCCTCTCACGTTGGAGCATGTGAGTCTTGAACGCTCAACTTGGACATAATATAGTGAAACTGGTTTCGACCAAGTGCTTTGGTCATGATGTTGGCGAGTTGTTCATTCGTCCGTACATGTTTGGTAACAATAATGCCATCATGAACTGCGTCTCAAACAGCATAATAATCATATTCGATGTGTTTGGTGCATTCATAGAAAACTGGATTTGCTGCAATATGAATGGCAGCCTTACTGTCACAAAAAGACGAGCTGGCACACTTTGTTCAATGCCTAATCCTTGTAAAAGATGTCGTAACCACTTCATCTCTTGGAGAGCTGCAGCCATGGCCCTATATTTGGCCTCTGCAGAAGAGTGTGAAACAGTGTCCCGTTTCTTTGTTTTCTATGAATTTGGAGAATCGCCCAACATCACCACACAAGCACTCAATGAACATCGTGTTGAAGGACATGAGTTATAATCAGAATCACAATAAACATTGAGTGTCAAATCATCATCAGACTTAAGAAGAATATCCGATCCCGGTGATCCTTTGAGAAAACTAACCACCTGGAGAGCCGCGTCCCAGTGTGCTTCTCTCGGAGTTTGCATAAACTGGGACAAAATAAGAACGGAATAGCTCAACTCTGGTCTTGTATTAAGAAGATAAATCAAACGACCAACTAGGTGTCTGTACTTCTTTGGATTGGCAAGGAGAGGACCATCATCTGTGGCGAAAACATGATTCTGCTCAAGCGGAGTTGAAGCATATTTGGAATCAAGAACCCCACTGTCTGCCACTATATCCAATGCGTACGTACGTTGAGATAAGTAAATCCCATCTGGTCCGTGCCATACCTCAATACCAAGAAAGTATTTAAGCTTTCCCAAATCTTTCATTGAAAAATATTTGCTGAGATAGTTTTTAAACTTTTGAAGCATGTAGTTGTCATTTCCACAAATAAGGAGGTCATTAAAGTAGATCATCACACAAATTTCCATTCCTTGTTTCATGTAATAAAACAATGAGTAGTCATCATAAGACTGCTTGAAACCAAACCGAGCAATGCATCAGAAAGTTTTTTGAACCAACAACGAAGAGCTTGTTTAAGCCTGTATATGGATTTTCGTAAACGACAAACTTTGTCAGGATGTGTATGACGAAAACCTGGTGGTAGTTTCATATAAACTTCTTTGTCAAGATCCTCGTGAAGAAAATCATTATAAACATCCATCTGATATACTTCCCAATTGTGTGATGCAAGAAAACGAAGGAGAGTTCAAACCATTGCCATTTTTACTACGGGTGAAAATGTTTCGTTATAATCTTCACCCTCAACGAGCTTTGTATCGCTCTATGGTGCCATCTGCATTATATTTTGTCTGTTACAAACACTGAGAGCCAATCATAACTTTGTTAGGTGGCAATGTGACCAAATTCCATGTATGCTTTGTTTCCAGGGCTCCAACTTCCTTTGACATTGCATTATTCTAGACTTTAATTCGAACTGCCTCTTTAAAATGTTTAGGCTCATGATTTGATGTAATGGTAGCAAGGTAGGCACGCTGGCCTGGAGAAAAATTAGCATCCAAAATATATTCTGACAAATAGTATAGAGAATTACCTTGAACCGTCGACAAATACTGAGTTGAGGCTAGTGAGAGAGCGTGAGAGGTGTCAGACGTACATACCACATTGTACTGAATGTAATCTTTTAATCGAACAGACAGAGTACACATCCTTGTTATATGCTTAACCGGAGCAACAGAAATCAGAACTTGAACCAGAGCTGTAACCAGAGCAACAAGAGCTTGTTCTGGAAGTAAAAATTATAACATCGGTTATGTGATAGTTGTATCAACAGGAGGTGTCGTAACCACCGTCTCAACTTGGACTAGAGGCTCGACAGATGTTAGAGAAGTTGGAAGTCGTGCGCAAGGAGTTTTCGTACTCCCCCTGTCTGGTGGTGTCCGCCAATCATCATCACATATCACCGGAGAGATTAACATTGGCGTAGAAACAGTCGCATCTTATGAATAAGGAAAGATGACCTCAAGAAAAACAACATCACGAGAAATAAAAAACTCATTTCTTTCAATATAATAAATCTTCCAGCCTTTTGTTTCGAAAGGATAGCCCATAAAAATACAAAGACGACTTCATTCTGCAAACTTATCTTTGTCCCGTGTAACACGATGTGTGTAATAAGCAGATCCGAAGACTCGTAACTGATTATAAGATGGTTTTTCACCATAAAGAACCTCATATGGTGAGCGTCTTTTATGAATTGATGATTGGATTATGTTAAGAACATATGCCGCTGTGAGTATTGCATCTCCCCAAAACTTGATAGGCAAACTCGCCTAAAATAACAATGCCCTCACGACATTGAGAATATGTCGGTGCTTTCGTTCAACGTGACCGTTCTGCTGTGGAGTCCCAACACAATATGTTTGATGTATTATACCTTGATTCCAAAAATGAGAGGCTAAGCACATAAATTATGTCCCGTTGTCGCTTCTAACTGTTTTAACTGACTTTCCAAATTGCTTCTCCGTGTATGATAAAAAATTGGTCAAGATGTATTATACTTTGGATTTAGCTATCATAAGATACGTCCATACGGCCCGAAAAAAGTCATCAACAAAGGTGAGAAAATATACAGCTCCACAAGAAGAAAAAAGGCGATAAGGTCCTCAAACATCACAATGAATTAACTGAAAATACTCTGTTGTTTTATTAAAACTATCGGGAAAAACTTCTCTAGTTTGCTTAGCTCTAAAACAAATGTCACAAGAATTAAAACCAGCAGAAATAGAGGACCCAAAAAACTAATCTAAATGTGAGATAAAATTAAAAAAAGAATGTCCTAGTCTTCGATGCCACAACGTTTGAGTAGAAACACTAGTTGCATTGTGGATTTTGGCTGCCGTAAAGTGGTGTACCCCATCACGCTCTTCACCGCGTCTAATCAGCGTTCTCGAAAAACGATCTTGTAAAACACAAAGGGTATTAGTAAACATGGCAATGCCCTTTGTTTGTTTAAATATTTTTAAAACCAAGATAAGTGTGCATTTTAAAGACGGCACGTATAAAACATTGGTCAGCAAGATTGTTTTGGTTAGTGGAAAATCGCTCATATGTTGGGACATCGTTCTGCTTCCATCAGCAAAACCCACCGAGCATGGTGATATACTCTCGAGTCTTTGCAAGAGATCAAGATTACCGGTCATATGGTGTGAAGCTCCTGTATGAAGAATAACATCACCAAGATTTTCTTACCGGATAACTTGTTATTAGGATTTGTTGTAGATTTTCCGTTAATGATTTGTTGCAGAACCTTCCACTGATCTGATGTCAAATCTGGAAAATTCAAAGAATTAGAGGTTATAGCGTTTGCAACCACGAATTGACCTCTGCCACGACCGACACCAGGTCTTTGGCCACCACGACCACCATGTGAGCTCGGCTTACCTCGCTCTTGTTTCTCCGTACGGTCAGTCCACCAATCACGAAAACTAATGATGTGCCAATATTTGTTTTTTCTCATGTCGGATTCTGCCACAATAAGAACATGTTGGATATCGATCCTTATTTTTAAGAATCGAATTGTCGGATCAGTTTGTTGAGCCATGATGGAAGAAAGCATTTTAACAATGAAACGTGAATCCAAACCAAATATCATACTCATACTCATACTCATACTCATACTCATACTCATACTCATACTCATACTCATACTCATACTCATACTCATACTCATACTCATACTCATACTCATACTCATACTCATACTCATACTCATACTCATACTCATACTCATACTCATACTCATACTCATACTCATACTCATACTCATACTCATACTCATACTCATACTCATACTCATACTCATACTCATACTCATACTCATACTCATACTCATACATGCGTGTAGACGTGTAGTGCTACTTCACTATTGCGTAAACATATTGACTTGTGTAATCTTTAACTTCATTAAACGCAAACGCAGACTCGACTGGTTTAAACGCGGCGATTGCGTTTGCGGGTGTAGGAGTTTGCAGAAACGGACAGTTGCTTTTATAAATGTTATTTAGCAGTTTGTATGACTGGTTTAATAAATAGAAACGGGTGCATTTGCAGAAAATTACTGACTGGTTGACAGCGGTTGCAGATGCTGTTTAACATATTTAAAATATATTAGTTTTATAAAAAAAAATTTGTATTACCATAATCAAAATTTAAAAGTGAAGTTTTAAACAAATTTTATAATAACTAATTAAAATTATTTATTTTAAGAGGTTTGAAACATTTTTTTTATTTAGAAAATATTTTTATACTTATAAATATATTTTAGTTTAGTTAGTAGATATCTAAAAAATTTAAGAGTTTATTATAATAAATTTATATTTTTCGAAAAAAATTGTTTTGATTTTTTTTGTAAAATTTTATTATTATTATAAATTAAAAAATAAAAAATAATCATTTTTTAATTAAACCGTAACTGTCTGCAGCCGCAAACGCTAGTTAGAAGGTGTTTTTGAAATAAGAGATTTCAAATAGTTCAAAACAGTATGTTATAATTTATTTGATTGACATGAAACAGCCGTAAGCAGTGCGGCGTGTTTGTTCTCTGCCTTGGGAAAATAGGTCACGAGCTCGTTGAATTTTAAAAGGTCAAATTATATCCTTTTATTGACGTCAGCTAAAGTCAAGTCGCATCACAACGTTTGTATGTCTTGGTCCAACTATTCATATCTCTTCATGTTTTTTGTTTTTGTTTTGGTCCAATCATATTTTTTTTTCTGAAATATTCATCAAATTGAGCCGAACGAATAAACGAAAAAGAAAACTAAGAGAGAAAAGAATAATAGAAAAAGTAAGCGTACTTAAAGTATAACAAACGGATAATAGAAAAATACAATTAGTTATGTTTTTGCTATCATATAAAAATAATTTTTTTTACATCCATTATAACCATGTTGCTCTAAGCGCACCGCAACAATCATATGTCACCAACACTTATGTAAATCTGAATATTTTGTTATTAATCAGATTTCTAATCTGAAAAATACACGAACATGATCAGCTAGCCATGAATAATGTTCAACAATCAACATATATACATAATAACATGTACCCATAATTATTACTTATATGCAATAAATCAGTATATCAAATAAAATATCTGTCAACAAAGACCTTTGGTTTTTTTTTAACAAAGACCTAATATGTTATATAATTCTATCAATAAAACTTTCTTTTAGCATGTACTACTATATTATAATTTTTTTTTGTTTTTTTTTTTTGCTATGGAGTAAATTAAACGACTAAAGTTTATGTATATATATATGAAAGGTGAGAAATATTACGCGTTACACATGAAGACAAACCGATGGAGTATACCCGCCGCAATTTCTTATGTATATAACACTTCACCGAATCCATTATTTTGGAATAAAATCCGATTCTTCGATAGCTTCTGTTCTACAAAATATATTATTTTAAGCTATTTTCTAAATATTGTTTTGTAATTTTATTGCAATTTTAAATAAAATATATTTAATTTGTTTCAAACTAAAATAAATAAATGTGTAACAAAGAATAAAATGTTTAGATTTAACATATTTTGAAAACCTATATATTTTAAAGTAATTTTCCGTTTCACAAAACTTTCATTTTGGCATATAACACATATATTGAAGAATTTTTAAAATATACAGATTTGTTCTTATTGAATATTCAACTAACTAAAGTTAATGATTCATATTAAAATTTGTTTAATTATGAATAAAGTGTATATTCGAATTGAATTTTAAAATTCACAATGATATTCATTTTTTAAAACAAAAATAACACTAAGAAAACTTAATTTATGAAATAGAGAGCTAATATATATTCATCTATCAATTCACATTATCAAAACGATATTTAGTTTAAAGAAAAAATAACATAGTACAAAGCAAAAAAAAATCGAAATGTGAGTAGATGCTGAGTCAGAGGTTGGTCAACACAAAACACAGCTAATTGAGATAATCTTATACACGTCACTCTGACTTGTTTTCTCCTCCCAACTTGTTAATTTCCTTATTCTTATAAGATTTACATTAAATATCACAAAAACAGAATAAACACAGCTGTTCTTTCCCTCGACTCCCAAATGTTCTTTCTTTTTGCTGCTAAGGACTCATTTATTTCATTATTTCACAATTCAGGACTCTTAGATTTCCCTGATTTTGCTTAGATATTCTTTTGTCCTAACTTGCTCTATTCTTTTAACATTTTCACAATATTTTAAATTATCTTGAGTTTTTTTAGTAGATAAAGTTTGTTACCATTACCAACATGCGTTGACCATTCTCTAAATTCAATGTGGAATGCTAATATAGTTAAAAAATTATAATCAAAAAGACATCCAATTTCATCTAAAATTAGATAATTTCTCATTAGAAATATTCACCGGCTCAATTTTGTCAAGCTTATAACTAATAACCGATCTCATTCAGAAAATAACATTGATCCTTTAACAAAAAAAAAAAAAAGTATACTTGAATTTTCTTTTTGATAATTAGGAACAGTTGTATCTTTAAGATATAACGGAAATAGTAAAAAAAAAAAAAAAAAAAGACCCGCGTAAAGAGATAAAATACCTAAAGAGAGACTCATATTTCAGAGCGTGAAGAACACAGACATAGCTTGGAAAGGTTACGTGAGTTACACGCTTCAAATCGCGCGTAATTTTGGATGTAATAAAGATACGGAGAAGTATGTCATATTTGTACATTAATTTCAGTTTGAGGACAGAACAAGAGTTAAGTTTGAGATCTAAGGACTTACACTGTCTCAAAATATGCAGGAAGGACTTTTTGATTGGATCAATATAAATAGCTTCTCCATTCTCTTGTCTCTTCACCACCATCTTCACAATTCACACATTTCTTCGTTTTTTTTGTTTGATTTGCGTGTCAAATTCCGAGCAAGATGACTATTCTTGTTGAACATTTCTCTGGTAACGTTTCATTGCTTCTTTTATTAATATATTAGAGAATTAGAGAATGCTAATTTCGATCAGTACAATATCTTAATATCCATGCTTAGATTGAAGGATCATAAAGATACACAACTCTTTTGAACCAAAAAAAAAAACATTTACAACTCTTACGATTATTACGTTTTAGATTATGATCAAGATCACGGTTTTGTTGTTTAATATGTTTTCTTCACAATATTCTGTTTCTTTAGAGATATTTAGGTATAGATAGTTAATCAAATGTTTCCGACTATTAGATTGATATTAGTGCATGATAATATGATCAATTTCTTTGCAAACATTATAAGAAAGAAAATTACTGTTTTGTAATTTTTTTGTGTGTGACGATTATAGATTCAAGAGTGGAGGAAAAGAAAGTGATAGAGGAGAGATATGATGAGTTGGTGTTGGATGGAGGTTTTGTGGTTCCAAAATCTAAGGAAACTAATGGTTTCGATGCTCCTGATATCAATTTCTTGGGCCATTCTTTCAGGTTTGTTTTTTTTTGCTCATTCTAAATAAATCCACATTTGACCAGAAAAAAAGAGAGAGAGAATAAATCCGCATTTAACATGTTTCTAAAATATTCTAACATATAGGTATTAAAATATTGTATTTAATAAAAATTAATTACAGTCGATCTCTTTCTAATTTATTAGGGATTATGAGAATGGTGCAAGTGAAAGACAGCAAGGTGTTGAGGAATTCTACAGGATGCAACACATTAACCAGACCTATGACTTTGTAAGCCAAAACAAATCTTCTTAACTAATAATCCCATTAGGCTAATTAATTAAATTTTAAAGTATTTATTGTTACCTGACAAATTGAAATTGAAATTTTTTGACAGGTGAAAAAGATGAGGAAAGAGTATGGAAAACTTGACAAAATGGAAATGAGTATATGGGAATGTTGTGAGCTATTGAACAATGTGGTGGATGACAGTGATCCTGATCTCGATGAGCCTCAAATCCAACACCTTCTCCAAACTGCTGAAGCCATTCGCAGGGATTATCCTGACGAGGATTGGCTTCATCTCACCGCCCTTATCCATGGTACATGTCTTATTCTGTTCTGTCTAGCTAATATCATCTTTTTGTGTGACACTTATCTTAAATTTTGACTATTAAAATCAGAGTTTTGTGCTATAATATATAGCTTCTTATAATTGTGACTATTGAGCGTATTAAATATCTTAGCGCATACCTGTAAATTAATTTTTATATGTAAGTTACAGAATTATTTTAATTTTTTTGGCTTAGATTGAATGTACACAATTATTTTAATTTTCTTGGGTCAATATTGGGTTTTTAAGTTTTTTTTTTTTTCAGATCTTGGGAAGGTTCTCCTTCTGCCAGAATTCGGTGGTCTTCCTCAGTGGGCTGTCGTTGGTATGTATTCAACATGAATTATCCTAATCTAAACTTTATTGGAAATTTGGCATATATATATATATAAACTTTATTGACAAAATTCACCATTTTTAACACTTCCATTAAATTAATTATAGGCGATACATTTCCAGTTGGATGCACCTTCGACTCGTCCAATATTCACCACAAGGTACAAAAAACAAAAAAATCGATAGTTCTTTTGGCACTATATTTCGGATTTTGTTAAAGTTCGATTCTAAAGTTTTTTCCAAATAGGTAGGTATTGGTGACATAAAAATTACCTGAAAAAAGTGTACTTGAATAACTTATCTTAATTAATATATTTTCCATTATTATCTTGCAGTATTTCAAAGGAAATAATGATAACAACAACCCAAAATACAACACAAAAAATGGAGTTTACAATGAAGGATGTGGATTGGACAATGTTCTCATGTCATGGGGTCATGACGACTACATGTATTTGGTAATTAGTTTTATATTTTTCATCTTCTTCTTTATTACTATAAATTTATCAGAAACTATTACCAAAACTTATCCTAATTTAGTTTATTTCATCTTTTAAAAATAGGTGGCTAAGGAGAATGGAACGACTCTTCCTCACGCTGGTCTCTTCATTATTCGATACCATTCTTTTTATCGTACGTATTCAAATTCAATCATATATTAATATATATATACGCATATTTATTTGTATTACAGGTTTCAGTAAATTAATTGTAAATATTAGATACTTTTGTATTATTATTAACACTGAAATAAATAATCATGCAGCATTGCACAAGGCCGGAGCCTATACACACTTGATGAACGATGAGGACAGAGATGATCTCAAGTGGCTCCATGTATTCAAGTACGATTTTTTCTTTTCATATTATGCTTTTTATTTTATATATATTTCATTTCTAATTTTGTTATTCTGATGAATAAAAATGGAACTGCAGTAAATATGATCTATACAGTAAGAGCAAAGTTCTTGTAGATGTCGAACAAGTGAAGCCTTACTACATTTCCCTCATCAACAAGGTAAATAAATACTCAACATACATTTAAATATAATGTGCCTTTTTGGTAAATTTAAATATAATGTGTTGTTATACCCAAACTTGTAAATATAATATTATAATATATTTTTTTTCTTTTTTCTTTTTTTGGCAACAATTATATATTCATCTCATACTTACGAAAAATATAATGTATACTTTCTTTTTGAATTTGCAGTATTTTCCGGCTAAACTAAAATGGTGAGATGTAAAAGCTGAGAGAATACGAGTTAACTACATTTTATTTGGAGGACGAGATCGAAGGTTGATGAGTTTCTATTGTACACAACGGAGATAAATCTATCTAATAAAAATATGGGGGTGTTTTCATTCTTAATTATATGTCTATGGAGAATGATGTTGTATGAATTAATAAGCATTTTAATAAAAATAATTAATTTATTTAAAAAAATTCTAAATTTATTCTTTGCACTTTGATCAGCCAATTATCAAATAACTTATTAGACCAGTTCTTATCAAAAACTCATTTATGTAAACTAAAATCATTGGCAAGTGCATGTCTAAAAATATGTCAAGTTAAATTTTATTTTTTGTAGGAATAATATTGTAAGAAAAATATATATATAAATTGGGGTTTGTCACTAGTCGCCAAACATAACTGGAAGGTACAATGAAACTGAAATTATACCTGAAAGTAAAAGAATTGGCAGTTTCATTCAGAAATACTTAGTAGACCACCTAAATTGATAAGAATATATTTTATTAAAATGATCCACCGTAAACTAATGTTCATCTTTCACACAAAAAAATCATCGCAAGTCGATTTAGGCTAGCAAAACACTTGTGTAAAAGTTTGAGGACTTTGTTTTTGTTTTGACGTTATCGGTTTGACAAATTATATCGCTGATAATTTCAGTAATTTGGTAACAAATTATAGCAACGGCAAAAAAAACATAATTTTGGCATTGGCAATCATAAAACAAACAATATATTGATAAACAACATCACTATCACTATTTGATTGCCATTTTTGTTGTCATTGATGCCATTAAAGAAATCGGTTACTTCTTTGCAATGGGACTAAGAGGCTGGTGATTGACCCAACTCTAGAGTGTGAGCCTTATCAATCGGAATAGTATTGTAAGATAATATCAATTGGTTTTCCAGAAATACTATTGTAAGAATGTATACATTTGTTTGCATCTAGTCGTAAACATAATTGGAGGGTATCAACTGTCGTAAACTAATGTTCATCTCTCACTCCAAATAAATCATCGCAAATTGATTTAACTACCTAACAAAACACATGTGTAGAAAATGTTTAATATTTTTTCTATCGTATTCTAATAATTCAAAGATTAAAAGAATGTGTAAATAGAATCATTACTGAAGCCATCAATGTGGTGGCCAATGCGTTCAATGACACAATAGTCAATCTTCTCACTTCATCAGTTCTAATTTTTTTTTATTGTTTATTGTGGTATAAACTAATCTTTCTAAACTTAGATGTTATAAGTGTAAAACTTAGAAAACAGAGGAGAAGTTGAAACAAAGAGATTGGTCTGAAATGCTTTTATGTGTTATTGAATCAGAAAGGTTTTACAGCTTTATATAAACCTTACAAAGAAATCAAAATAACTTAAATCAGAAACTTGCGGAACTCAAACTCTAAAACAACTTCCTCCTAAAGACTCGATCAACTCCTACATTTCAGCTTGACTTATTCAATTTCCAGACCATGTCAAACCCAACAAATTCCTCCTCTTAAACTGACATGCTTCCTAGCATCAGTTTATCCTCCAACTTCGTAACCCCAAGCATGCTCCTGAGCTTAATGAACTGATCTAACTTGATAGGCTTAGTCATAACATCTGCCACTTGATCGTTTATACCACAGAAGACAAGTTTCATAACTTCATCATTTGACAAATTCCGTAAGTAATGATACCTCACGTCAATGTGTTTTGTTCGGAGGTGCATAACTGGGTTCCTTGAAAGCTTGATTGCAGAGCTGTTGTCACACAAAATATCAACGCACACCTCTCCTAAAACGCCCAACTCCTGCAGCATTCCTTTTAACCAAACGCAGTGACACGCTGCTGAAGTTGCTGCAACGTATTCTGCCTCGGTAGAGGACAGAGTAACAATGGCCTGTTTTCTTTAGCTCCAGCAGATAGCTGCTCCATTCAATAAGAAAACATACCCAGACGTGCTCTTTCTATCTTCCAAATCGCGTGCATAATCGCTATCCGTATACCCCAGCAAACTCAAAACTTCCGATCTGCCATAAAATACCCCAAAATCCAGCGTCCCCTTTAAATACCTCAGCACCCTTTTAGCCATCAGCATATGTTCTTCTTTAGGCTCTGCCATAAAACGTGATAACATACACACAACAAACATTAGATCAGGTCTTGTCACGTTAAGGTACATCATACACCCGACCAGCTGTTTGTACATAGTTGCATCAACATCTTTGTTTCCCGTTTTAGAGATAATCATGCCTGGAACGATTGGATTTTTGACAGAATTACAACCCCATATATTAAACCTCTCAAGAACTTCCTTGGCATATTTTTTCTGACAGATATGAATATCATCACAACTTTGCTGCACTTCCACTCCGAGAAAGAACTTCATCTTCCCCATGTCCGTCATTTCAAACTCTCGTTGCATTGAGATTTTGAACTCGGCGCACAGCTGCTCATCGTTTCCTGTTAGAATCAAATCATCGACATACAAACTTACCACCAAAATGGACTTCTCCGTCTTCTTCAGAAACAAGGTGTGATCGTATTCACTTTTCTGAAATCCCTCCTTCTTAAAGTAACCTTCAATCCGGCTGAACCACGCCCTAGGCGCCTGCTTCAGACCGTAAAGAGCTTTTTTTAAAACGATAGACTTTATCTTCCTCCCCTACTTTAAGAAATCCTTCGGGCTGATCGACGTAGACTTCTTCACTTAACTCCCCATATAAAAACGCGCTTTTGACGTCTAATTGATAGACAAACCATCCCTTTTGAGCTGCAACCACCAAGAGGCTTCTAATCGTATCCCACCGAGTAACTGGTGCAAACACCTCTTTGTAATCTACTCCCGCGGTCTGTGAGTACCCTTTGGCTACGAGCCGTGCTTTGTGTTTCTCAAGTTCTCCATCTTCATTCAACTTTATTTTATAGACCCACTTAACCCCAATCTTCTTTGCCTGTGGCGGTAAATCAACAAGTTCCCACGTTTTATTTTTTTCGATCGTCTGAATCTCCATTTTCATTGCATCTACCCATCTTTCTTCTTTCGCTGCGTCATGAAAATGGACCGGATCATCATTGCTTATGTAAAACGCGAAATTCATACCCGTTTCATTCTCAAACTCATCAAATTCGTCTCCGCTCACAAATTCCTGTAGCCAGCCAGGTTGTTTCCGCATCATTTTTCCAGATTCACACTGCTCTGCTTCTGTTTCTGAAACTCTCTACAAATTACCACCGCCGATTTCATTTTCTGCAATTTCTGGAATTTTTCGATGTTTTCTTCCTCAGTCTCTGCAGCTTCTTCCGTATCACCTTCTTCGTCATCGGTTTCTTCTCCTTCTATGACTCCATCGTCTCCCCAAGCGAGTTCATCCTGTTTTACATCGATATTCCAGACCCATTTTTCATCCTCTTCAAAGATAACGTCTCTACTTACAGTGATTTTCCTTGCGGTCGGGTTATACAGGCGGTAAGCTTTGGATTTATCGCTCACCCCAAGCAAGATGCACCAGTGGCTTCGGTCATCGAGCTTAATGCGCTTCTGTTCCGGAATATGAACATGAGCGACTGATCCAAAAACTCGGAAATAGTCAACTTTTGGCTTCAAACCAGTCCATCGCTCCTCAGGCACTTTGTCTTTTATTGATTTTGTGAAGCTTCGATTCAACACATGTGTTGTCCATTTCGCTGCATCTGCCCAAAAACATCTCGGCATTTCTTTCTCAGCAAGTAAACATCTTACCATGTTCATAATTGTCCGGTTCCTTCGCTCGGCTACTCCGTTTTGCTGAGGGGTATACGCTGCTGTTAGCTGCCGTTTGATCCCTTGTTCTCTGCAATACTCATTGAATTTTTCTGAGGTGAACTCTCCCCTTCTATCCGTTCGCAGCCCTCGTATGACCGTCTTAGCTTCCTTTTCAATGGCACTCTTAAACACTTTGAAAGTCTCAAAGGCTTCTGCTTTGTTCACAAGAAAGAATATCCATGTTTTCCGAGAATAGTCGTCAACATGTACCATCAAGTAGCGCTTACCCCCAACCGACATCGGATTAACCGGCCCACATAGATCCATATGGATCAATTCCAGTTTGTCTCCAGCTCGCCATTTGCTTTTCTTGGGGAATTTTCCTCGTTGTTGCTTTCCTACATTGCATATTGTGCATACCTTGCTTTCTCCTTTCATCTTTGGCAGCCCTTGTACTAACTCCTTCTTCTGCATGATCTGAATAGATTTAGTGTTCAAATGCCCATATCTCCTGTGCCAAAGTGACTCCATGTCTTCTTCTTTGTGGAAAACTTCTTTGTAGCATAGATCAAAAACATCCGATTCTGCGTCATTTTGGCATTGACAATCAGTCCTCTTTGAGAGTGGTAGATCTTACACGTTCCATCCTCCATTACAAAGGTTAATAGCTTCTCTTGTAGTTGACCAATACTTAATAGATTGTTGTTCAGATTCGGAACGTAATAAACATCGGTTATTACTTGTGTCGTTCCTTGTACTCCAAGCCTGATCTTCCCTTTTCCTTGCACAGCCATTTTTGAATTATTCCCCAAACGCACTGAATGTGTATAACCTTCGTCCAGCTCAAAGAACCATGACTTAACTCCAGTCATGTGATTCGAGCATCCCGAATCAAGAAACCACACGCCTTTCTCTTCTTTGCTACTCACGTCTACATGCGCCATTAGGAGTAATTCTTGTTCTTCATCATTCTCCACAAAATTGACTCCTTTCTCGAAACTTGTACACTCAAACTAATAATGTCCCATTTTACCACACTTGAAGCAGTTTATGGCTGATCTGTTCACAAATGATCTGCCTCTTCCTCGCCCCCTTGAACTGCTTCCTCCTCTTTGAGGATTCCATTTTCCTCTCCCACGAAATACTCTTGGCTCATTCTCCACTTGTAGAGCCTGCTCTTCGGTTTTCCTCTCAACCACTTTGCGTTCGTGAACTAGCAACGACGCCTGCAGCTCATCCACACTGAGCTTATCGATATCCTTCGATTCCTCGATGGAGCAAACCACGAAGTTGAAATTTTCCGTGAGACTTCGAAGGATTTTCTCAACAATTTTGACATCGTCGAGATTTTCTCCATAATTTCTCATGTCATTAGCAGTCTCCATGACCCTTGCAAAGTACGCCGACACTCCTTCTCCAACTTTCATGTCTAAGGTTTCGAAAGTTCTTCGAAGCCTCTGCAACTGAGCCCGTTTGACTCTGGCGGTTCCTTGATGTTTGATCTTCATTGAATCCCACAGTTGTTTTGCAGTGTCTTTCATCGTGATGGTCTTCAAAGTGATCTTATCGATTGACTGGAACAGGTAGTTCTTCGCCTTAAGATCTTTTAGTTTTGCTTCATTTAGGGCCTTCTGTTGTGTTGGTGAAAGAGATTCAAGTCTGTTCAGATCCTCGAATCCTGGTTCTATGACACTCCAATACTCCTTGGATCTGAGCAGATTTTCCATAATCAAACTCCAATGATCGTAATCTCCATCAAATTTTGGAACACATGGTGCAGTGAAGTTTCCTCCTTCCGACATATTTCTATCTTTCTCTTTCAAACCCTCAAAAAAAAAAAACTCTCACAACTTTGTTGTTGGTCTAATACCAGATGTAGAACTTAGAAAACAGAGGAGAAGTTGAAACAGAGAGATTGGTCTGAAATGCTTTTATGTGTTATTGAATCAAAAAGGTTTTACAGCTTTATATAAACCTTACAAAGAAATCAAAATAACTTAAATCAGAAACTTGCGGAATTCAAATTCTAAAACAACTTCCTCCTAAAGACTCAATTAACTCCTACATTTCAGCTTCACTTATTCAATTTCCAGACCATGTCAAACCCAACAATAATGTCCAGATAAAGAGTTTATGAACGCAAAGTGGAGGATCAGGAGCCTGGAGGTCATTGAGTCATCGATAGACATGGCAACTAAACTAGATAAGAAAACTATTTGGATAAGATTGAAACTTCGCATATAAGATGTCTTGGTGTTCTAAATTTGATCACCGTTTTAAGAGTGAATATTTCATAATTTTTAAACCAGTTTGTTCATCAATCTGAATTTTTATTTCATTGACAGAATTAGGAAAACATCGATGATAAATTGACAATGAAAACATGCAACTGATTACTATTGTAATTTACTTTTTTTTTCTTTCACTTTCAACAATTGCTAAATAATGTAGAAAAAGTTAAATTCACACACATATATATATATATAATAATAATAACAAATTAACATAAAAAATCAGTATATTCTCATATTTGAATACTAAACACATGTACAAAATGTCATTCTTAGCTGAATATATAAATATCAAGGATTTCAAATTTCAAAATCCTAGGTCTCCAAGCCATAACTACAATAAATACCATAAACTGATAATTTATCATTGTCAAAAGTAACAAAATAAAATCTACCAACAATACTCAAGACCATGTCCTATAAAATTTAAACAAAAATAGTTCTTAAAATCCTAA
The DNA here is from genome assembly GCA_028015245.1 of Cardamine occulta. NCBI lineage: Eukaryota > Viridiplantae > Streptophyta > Magnoliopsida > Brassicales > Brassicaceae > Cardamine > Cardamine occulta. The sequence continues at coordinate 23,959,379 of CM051370.1, read as the reverse complement.
ATTTTAAATCCAATAATAAATATCAAATAGTACTAGTGTAAAAGTTTTGTTTTTGGGAAACACTTGTGTAATCGATGTTTTTCTTGTAACATAATATTTTAACAATTTTTATTTATCTTTTGTAATAAATATAAGACTCATTATTTCTCTTATATTTTTATTTTCACTAAAACCAACTACCAATCAAAGCATGAACAAAGCAAGTTTTTTTTTTGCTTTCTAAATACTTGAAATTGGAAAAAAGAGTGACATAGTGATAATACAACACGGAGAACTTGTCTATAACAACAGTCTGATGAAACGGAAATGGAACAAGGGGTTTGGAATTAATGGGCTTTGTCCATAAGTTGTATAGGTGAAAGAATGTTGGCTTTGCTTGTCTCCACAATACAACCATTCATCACCATTTCCTCCAGCATGAAATGAGCTTTCTCCAGATGGAACATTATGTCTAGCTCACACTGCATTACAAAAAAAGTTATAAACACACAAAAACAAGACAGTCTATAGACTTAGTATGAACCTAGATATCTTACCACATTTCCAAAATGCTTATCCATTGTCTCGACCAAAAGATGTATGAACTCTAGAATCGCCAGCTCGTTCTAGAACAGGAATTAGAGATACGAGAAGAGTGTTTCAATTTCAAGAAGCAAACAATTTAGAGATTGATGAAAGTAAAAAACCGAAGCTAAGCTTTACTGTTGACAAAGGTAGGATATGTGCATTACAAAGATATACGTTGTCTTAGTCATAGATTGTAATCGGATCCTACCTAATGATCTATAAACACTCTTCTATGTCGTTCCTTCACTTCATACTTAACACATTTCATAAAAAAATTAGAGAGTTATATAACTTACTTCGTCGTCATCAACCCCAACCATGAAGAAAAGAGATGCATAACGCCTGTAGACTATCTTGTAGTTGCGATGTTCGACAAATGAACACTGTTTATGAAGAACAAAATGCAGCAAAACTTAGTTTGATGCGGTAAGCTGAACAGAGTTTACGAAGAAACGGTGATCTAAAAATCGCAAAACTCCAACATCTTCCAAAGCTAATCAGCTTGCACCAATCTTTACATGTCAACAAGAAACCAAAAACATGAACTAAGACCAATGATACTATTACTTGAAAAATTTCAAGTTTGATTCCAATTGGTTAATGGTCGGTGATCTAAGTATCACCGCTACGAAATTCCCAAATCGACTCTATATTAGTTTAGATTACCAAAAAAAATTTACTTCAATTCCCAAATCAAATAACAAACAGAGAGTCAAATTCTATCAAGAAGCAATAATTGATTACGACTAATGCCTGGATCATCTAAGAAATCAAAATTCGCATTGATTAAAGGAAAATTCCAAACTAATTACGATCCAAGACGATCAAAACAGACCTAAGGAGACGAGATCGGAGCAGAATCAGAAGCGATCTAATGGAATTACCTGCTGGTCATTGCGAGCGAGGCATTTACGGACGATTTCGCCTTCGAGAGCTCGACGTTCTTCGAGAGTGAGCCATTCGTAGTACTGAGCAAGACGAGTCTGGCCTTGCTTGTTCACCATCAATATGAACCTTATTCCCATTTTCGAAGCTCTTCCAATGCGTTTTTTTCTTCGTCTCCAAACTCAGATCTTTAGATTATTACTTCTTCTTCTTCTTGGAGCTCTAGACACGTCATTGTTACTCTGTTCATATTTTCCTTTTCAATAAGAAATTAAAATAGTTGATTTGAGAAAAACAAATATGTTTCGGCCCATATAAGCCCACTATTGAAAAGCCCATTTCATTACCAAATTCGGATAAATTATAATCTTAAATGTTTAAATGTACCATTTATGTTCTCTATCACAAAATAGTGAAGCCATATGACAATCCAAAATTTAGAAAGACCACATGGATTTGTATTGGCTGAGAGTTTCCATTTGTTATGATTCGTCCTAAATTTTATATAGACCCCAAAATCCAATTCGATACCAATACAAATATAAATATTTTGGAATGTACTATTTTACTGTATCTTACTATGGTGGTATTTCACTGCTCATTCGAGTTGAATCCTTCAAAGAATATACCATGATTTTAACACAAACTATAGCATATAGTTTCTTGGTTGGTATATCCAACACCAATACTTTCTATTCGAAAGCGATCTAATAGAACATAGAATAAATATAATAAAATTCTATTTGTTTCGTGTGAATGCTATAGCTGGCGCATGCGATAAATATTTAAGAAAATGTGTTTCTTGTGAAGGCTAATGTGTACTCGAAAGTCAAAATGAAGAGGAAAAAAAAAAGCATAATGTTATTCCTTTATATTCCTTACACTTTTTTCACCCGAGGAAAAAATATAGCTTCCAACCCAAACTTACAAAATCCAATCAGTGTGTAATCTTCTGCTTTACTTCTTCGCATTCACATTAAATCTCACTCACTATATATATTATGTAATCATTAGTGCGCAAAAATTAATAATGTTGAAACCGGAGAATTTTATTAATTTATAAAGGTTATTAATTTATTGATATAGAAAGTTTTTTCAAATTTTAAAAAATGTTATATAAAAAAAAACAAATAAAGATAATACTTCGATGGTTTTTAATGCATTTACACATTAGGAAACAATCATTGCATATATAAAATTTTTAAATAGTTTTTGATGCAATTTGAGAAGATAATATCATATATTTTTGATATTTTAAGAAAAATAGAGATAAACTCTAACAAAATTACTAATTTATGAAATAACAACACTAGAATCATATTTCACTAAAATATTTTATATATATACAATAAATTTATATGATTATTAATTTATGTTATTAATGTGACCATATATTTACATAGAGATTTCAAAAAAATTATTATCTTATTATCTTATCGAAATGTGTTAATTATTACACTGGCCCAACTCATGACCGGAATAATTTATTAATTTAGAGAGGTTATTAATTTATCGAATATTAATTTATAGAGATTCTACTGTATGTAACATCACATATTAACACTACAAGGACCAAATCTATTAAATATTATACATATCCGATCCACATATATTTACAACTATTTTTTGTATTATCTAATTTATTTTACCAAAATAATTATTTTGGTTTTATTTGGAGATATGAGCTGGCGGCTTGCATAGCCAAACCCAAACATAATTAGATTCATACAATTGTTTGTATTCTTGCTATATTTAAGTATTTATATCTTAATATTTGTAAAACATTCTCTTGTTTTTATGTGGAGACACTAGTTAGCTGCTTGGGTGCCCCAGATATAAGAAACACACACAATTATTTGTCCACTATCTAGATTCAAATATTTTGTATCTTTCTTAATCTTTATCAGCATTTGTCTTGTTGTGGATTTCATCGAAAATTTTGTGGATGATCACCGGTGATTTTCTTAACGTATATTATTCTTTAAAGGACCTTTTGGTTTTGCGAAATATCCGAGTTATGGGTTCAAAATTCAATATGAGATAGTGAGAATGTGAGATGCATGTATAAACTAATTAACTTTAAATAGTAACTACGAAAAGGCTATAGAATTGAGAAAAACGAATAGTGTGGATTGTGGAATTTAAATATATATTTTGAAAGGAAGTTTACATTGAATGGTTTGGAAAGGTCATTAAACACTCTTTCCGTTTTAAATTAAATTAATGTTGTTTAAGCTAATTATTTTTGATAAAGAGCTAATATTTTTTTTCAAAAATTTGTTTTAGAGTTTCAATATAACTTTTGATTAAAAAGGTCTTTCTTGACTCTAAATAAATAAATAAAGATGTGTAGTATTATAGAACTTATTATAGAACTTAAAACGTCAATCAGAAGAATATATTATCGGAAAGAATACATAAAAATTGCGTAAACTATCTAAACAATTCTTGATGTAAAACGGAAAGAATACATACAAACCTAAGTTTTCACACTCTTTTTTTTTGTTTGGTCAAAAGTTTTTACACAAACACTACTAAAGCAAAAGCCGTGATATATGATGGAAAATAGTTATATAATTTAATGCCACTCATTTCGATTAATTTTCTATATTAAATGGATGACACATCCCCAAATCTATTGGTGTGTCCCCTCCACGTGAGCGATAAAAATCTCTAGTTCTTTACATTTCATTAATCGCTCACTCAAAGTCAACACAATCTCACTACGTTTCACACTCGGAAACTACTCTAATACTATACTATAAATAGCCTCCATGCATTTTTTTGGGTATTTTATTACCATAAGGTAATTTATCGTTTTTGAGTATTTTCTTTCTACCAAATCGGTAACAACTCATGACAGTGCTAATGTCGATAACAAAAGCGTTCATTTTCTCCGCATTCTTGCTGTTTGGTGGGAAATTGTTTTTTTTTTAAAAACAGCTATTATGACAGTCTATGACAGCAAAATCGGAAAGAGACCGTGGAAAATGGAAATATTATTTAGTAATACTAGTTTTTTAAATATAATATATTTTAGCTAATTACGCGGATGGTAATTTTTTTTTTAAACACTCAAATGGCAACATATGAAATATATCAAGAACCATGAACCATCCCATTCCATATATGTTTTTTTTTATAAAAACGTAGTATAATAGATAAAAGTCATTTTTATTCAATCTCCTCGTACTGTTACAAACTTTGGCAGTAGAAAAAAAACACATCACATATGCGGCAGATGATGCCTCTATCAACTCCTACAAGGAATCCCAGTGTGACACCAGTCACACCATGTTTGTGGAGCCATTGATGAAAGCAAAACGAGCATCTCAAGATCCATCAATATTGGGAAAATACTCTCATCCTTTTACCAATTATTTACAAGATATCTATCATCCATCGGCCAGAATAAAGAGAAATAAAACATTGCTTTTGTCACATGACTCACATTAGCATACAAGTGAACTTAAAAAAAGCTACTAAATTGTCTCTCTAGCCTCTAATCATTTTTGCAATGCCTTGGACTAATCCAACATGTATTCTATTTCATATTAATGATAAATGGAAGTTGGTTGTCAAAGGAAAAAAAAACATTGTTAACACTTAACAGATTACGTAAGCCTGACAACATTTTTTTTTTTTTGATTAAGACATGGTAACATGCTACATGTTACATGATCCCTAAATGTTAAATGTTGCGAATTAATACATAATATACTCCCTAACCATATGTAATAATACCATGGTGTATATACTATTCCCACCAAAAGTATCTCTACTAAATAATGCTTATAAAATTCGTGGGACATAGACATTGGATGAAAATTATAGCACCAGGTTTTTTAATAAAATCAAAATGAATCATAAGTTGAAAACAAAACAGTAATACAGAAGCAAAACTCCATCAAAAACCTTTGTCCCCACAACAAAAGCCTTACTCGTTCTTCTTCAATCAATGCTTCAACCACAAAAAAAAAACTCCTAATCCAACAAAATCTTCATTCTCTTTCCAATTTTAAACATTCCCCAAAACAACAACTTTAATCAAGCTTCTTAAGTTTATTCAGTTTCGAAAGCCCACAAGAAGAAATGATGATGAAGAAGAAGAAAGATAGCAACTTTAAGCTACTCTCTTTGTTTCTGTTCCTGGGTTTGATTCAGACAAACGGAGACGACGGCATTGGAGTCAGAATCGGAGACGGCGGAGTTTGGATCGGCGGTGGAAACCCTAATTCAAATCCTGGTTCAGCTCCAATGCAGCAGACAAATGCAGCTTACAATGCTCTTCAATCTTGGAAATCCGCCATTACAGAAGATCCATCTGGTGTTCTTAAAACATGGGTTGGTGAAGATGTTTGTTCTTACAGAGGAATCTTTTGTTCTGGTTCCTCTATAACCTCCATAGATCTAAACAAAGCAAATCTCAAAGGCACCATTGTTAAAGACCTCTCTTTACTCTCAGACCTAACCATTCTTCATCTCAATAGCAACAGATTCTTTGGTCAAATCCCAGATTCTTTCAAAAATCTAGATTCTCTTCAAGAACTCGATCTCAGCAACAACAGATTCTCCGGTTCTTTTCCTCAACTCGTAATCTACATCCCAAATCTGGTTTACCTCGATCTCCGGTTCAATAATTTCACTGGCTCTATACCGGAAAATCTCTTCAACAAACAATTAGACGCGATTCTCCTCAACAACAATCAATTCACCGGAGAAATCCCAGGGAATCTCGGATACTCAACGGCTTCAGTGATTAATCTCGCTAATAACAGATTATCCGGCGAAATTCCGCCGAGTTTCGGCATAACCGGTTCGAAATTAAAAGAGGTTTTGTTCTTAAATAACCAGTTAACCGGTTGTATACCGGAATCAATCGGTTTATTCTCTGATATTGAAGTCTTCGATGTTAGTTTCAATTCCTTAATGGGTCATGTTCCCGATACGATCTCTTGCTTATCGGAGATCGAAGTATTGAATCTTGCGCATAACAAACTCTCCGGTGATCTTCCCGATTTGGTTTGCTCTTTGAGTAATCTGATAAACCTGACGGTTTCTTTCAATTTCTTCTCCGGGTTTAGCTCTGAGTGTTCGAGAGTTAGCGTTGGGTTTGATTTCACCGGAAATTGTATTCCCGGTAAGGGCTATCAGCGGCCGCAGCCGGATTGTTCGGTGATTCCTGGCGGCGCGTTGAGTTGTCTCAGGATTCCGGCGCAGCCACTAACGTGCGCTGCGATTAGCGTGGGACTAAAGGTTACTCCATAACGAAGTTTTTGTTTTTTTTTTGTTTTTTCTCTCTTTGCAAGAATTGTAATGCAATTGTGCTTTGATAATTTTTTACTTGATAGAAAATGTTATATCAGTTAAATTATTTATCAACTGATTTAGTATTTTTCCCCCTTTTTTGTATAATCTATCTGATCTTTCTAAAAAAGAAAAAAATTGGAATCTTGCTAAGGATTTTTTATTCTATTTTTTTTTTGTGTTTACCATCAAGAGCAAATATTGTTGGGAACTTGGGAAGAAATTTATTATGTTCATCAATATATTAAATGGACTTCAATAAATAAATAAAAGTAATTAGTAAATGTTGTTGGTCCCAAAACTGGTCCTGTTTTACCTAACTAACACAATAAATAATTCTACAATAAGCAAATGGAAAAGTCCATAAAAAGTAATTAAATTTGTCATGATCTAGGTAGCATGAAAATTCTTTCCGAAATCCGTTTTATGTTTCCAAAACGTTACGGAAACGGAAACTCTCGGAAACACGATGAAAACTTATTTTTATTTTATTTGAAAACTTATCAAATAAATAATTTGGAAACATGAGATATGCATGATATATGTTTTTTTTACCTTTAAAAATCCTAATAATTAATAAAATAAAATATTCATTGGATTTTTGTTGTTTCAAATCTTTTTAATATATTTTTTATGTTTCACTATATTTTTAAAATTATATATATACTATATATTTTTAAATATATATATGTACTTATATATATATATATTTATTTATATATTCACATTTCCAACACGTACCCGTTTTCTAATTTTCTAAAAAAATCGTTTCCGCGTTTCCACACATTTTACTTCCGTGTACCCGTTTCCGTTTCCATGCTACTCAGGTCATGACATTGTCTCTAATGTCTTCTTTGTTTTTTCTTCATCAAGAAATTGAAACTAACATAGAGCACTATATGATTTTATATAATAAAACCAAATATTATTACTGTTATTATTTCCTAAAATTCTTTTTGTTCGTTATAAATAGGAGAAAATTAGCAAAGGAAAGAAAAGACACGTGGCGTGCATGGAGTAAAATGATTAAGCTAAAACAAAGGCGAGACGTAAACACTAATTGAAATTAATTCAAAAAAACAAGCGGCTGAGAAGGTGTCTTTAGAATCCAACGGTTCAGATTTCATCTTACGACATTCTTCTTCGCTCCCTATTTATCGAGACGACGAAGTCCTCCTTTAGAATTATTGCATTGCACATTCATACATACGCTGAGAGGTAAAAAGAAAAAACGAATCGCGTAGAGTAAAAGAAAGAAAGAAAGAAAGAAGAAGAAGACATCAGAGACAATGTCGTGGCAAGCATACGTTGATGAGCATTTGATGTGTGATGTAGGCGACGGCCAAGGCCACCACCTAACCGCCGCAGCCATCATTGGCCATGACGGTAGCGTTTGGGCTCAGAGCGCAAATTTCCCTCAGGTAATCGTCGAAACGTTTCGTGTAATTTGTAGAATATATATATATATATATATATATATATATCATCGTGTTTCTATATAGTTTCAGATTGCTCTATGATCAGATCATGTTTTGGTTTGGTTTGGTTGAACATTTCTTGGCCTTTATGATCTCAGCATTGTCTAAAATGTGATTGATTCGTTGTCTTATAACAGTTCAAGCCTCAAGAGATGACAGACATTATGAAGGATTTCGATGAGCCGGGTCATCTTGCTCCGACAGGGTTGTTCCTGGCAGGACAAAAGTATATGGTCATCCAAGGCGAGCCTGGTGCAGTCATCCGTGGCAAGAAGGTATGATTAACTGAATCTTGATAGAGGATATATAAGGTCTTGAATGTTTGTCTCCGTTTTGCATTTTGTGTTTGCATTATGCTTATGAAAAAATAAAGAATGTTTTCATCTTTTTGCGTTTTTTACATGTGAAACATAAAACTCATTTCGTGTACTGTATATTGTTTTTTTTTTCCCTAAAACAAACACACAACCTTTAGTCACTTTTCAAAATGTTATATTTTTAAAAAATGTGGATTAGGTTTTTCACATGTAATTGCAAATTAACGCAAACGATTAAATTAAATTTGAAACAATCAACGTCTAATATTAAGAGAATCGATTCTAGAATTGATATCAACTCCTCCCATTCTACTCCACATAGGGACTAATATTATAAGGGGAATCAAACTCTTGCAAAGATGGTCAAATATGCGATAACTTCTTCCTTGTTTAAAAAATATATGTGATAACTTGATAGTATCTGATGTTATGAATTTAGTTTTGAAACTCAAAACCGTTTATTGATGGAACCTGAGCAGGGAGCTGGAGGGATCACGATCAAGAAAACAGGACAATCAATGGTGTTTGGTCTGTACGAAGAGCCAGTGACTCCAGGACAATGCAACATGGTCGTTGAGAGGTTGGGTGATTACTTGGTCGAACAGGGTCTCTGAACCTTCTAAAATGCTCCATTCATCTTGTTCCAATTCACTAAACCATTGTTTCACTTGTTTCTTTTTTTGGTTGGGTGCATGGTTTTTTTTTTTCTTAAATCAATTTTGGGTCTTTCTTGGTTCTTCCTTATCAAAGTTTAAAAGAAATCCGAAGCCTAAGGTTGGAGATAATAACACAAAGCCTGTGTGAAGATGCCGGGACTTAAAGCCATATTTTTCTCTTTTTCTTGGTTTCGTGATTAATTTGTTTATTTTTTTCTTACATTTATTTATTGCGTATATATATACTTTTGGCATGTGGTTCTGATTAATTCATCTCTAATTTATCTAGATAATTTTTGGAAAATACCCTATATATAGATTGACAAATTTGAAAAATAAAGAAAAATATTTGTTAAAATATTAATTGTTTCTTAAAAATACTTTCACGAAAACTTAATAATAAACTTGTAAGAAATCTAAGATTTTAAAATTAAATCAATTACTTTATTTTTTTGTGTGAAATAAATATTTTATTTATAATTTTTTTTGTGCTGATTATTATTCTAAATAAAATTTTAAAACATATTTAATATTCTGATATATTGTAACAATTCAAAAAATGTCATATATTTTTGATTATTGAACAAATCACAATTAGAATATGGCTAAAAACAAACAAAATTGTTTGTAAACTATAAACAATTTGTGGGATTGCTCATGACCATTGTTTGATTGTTTCCATTGGTCGAGCCCGGACTTGACTGCGAGACCGACTATCTCTAATTAGACACATATGATGTGAAATCGTTTCTACATTTCACAATTTACATGTAAAATTGAAAAAAAACAAATAAAAATAATTGCCAAAACTTTAACGGATAAATTATATGTTTGACTAAAATAAACTATTCCAAAAGAATAATTATTTGAATAAATACGAATATAAAACCGAAAATGGATTGGATATATGGTAAACCCGTACCTAAAATGAATAGCCCTCAATAAAATCTGGTTATGTACACCAAGTGTTTTAGCACAAGGCTCGTCAAAATTGGGGGCCAATTTTTATGTTCTTATATCTTATTGAGCAAGGTGCATTTAACATATTTGGGCCCAACGTATGTATAACTTTGTAGGAGCCAAGATGTGCAAATGCTTTCTTTCGTTTACAGATGACAGAAAAGGAAGGTTTTGTGAGTCTCAAGCTCTTACACCGATACCATTTTGAGTTTTAATGGGAGTAGATAATTTAAACACAATTGGATCATAGCTTAGAGATTAGAGAGAACTCTTGGCTTTGATTATGATAGGCCTCCTGAGACTTGAATGTAGTGGAACCAAGTCGATAAGTAGGATTCATCCCGATTCCTTGTAGACGATGGCAAATGAGTATTTGCTGAGTTAAGAGATGCGAAGCAGCATCTTGGAAATGATCATGAGCTTCCATGTTTGAGGAGCTGAGTTAACCCAAGACAAAATTGTTGGATTTATTTTTATTTAAGTCTATTGGGCTTAATTAAAAATATGTGTGTGAATATAAACGGGCCATTGTGATGTGGTTAAGCTCAAGTTGGAGCTCCATTGGAAGATGGGTTGGGATTGGATGAGAGTCAAAACAGTTTCATGATTCCTAAGAATCAGGCTCATGGAGATCGTTGAAAGCATCTCGTCTCCCACTCCTCCTGGTTTTTTTGGCTTTGACTTGGTTCACATCGTTGCTGAACAGATCAAAAACGCCATTCAAAAAACGTCTATAAAACAAGAGCTATTTCTCTGTTTTATTGAGAGACAACGACACACATACATCAAAAATATAAACTCTAGCAATCTCTCTAAAGTAAGTTCTTTGAGAGTAACGTAGAGTTAGTTCGATTAGAATTGATTGTCGAGTGTTCGCGAAATCAATTGATAGTGGATTGTATCCTGAGACTCTTAGATCATATAACCTCGTGACACTACGGGAGATTCAAAGAGTTAAGGAAAGAGATTTTTATCTCGCCTCCACTCGTTTCTTTCCTTAACGTTTATGAATTTTAGTTTCAATCTTTTATCCGTAGTGTTGCTAATTTTAGCTCCTACATTCTTAACTCTTTGAATTCGTTGGTGTTATATAAACATCTAACGAATTGAATTTGAGGTTCATAAACGTGTTAGGAGAGCTTGTTGTTGTGATTACAAGTCTCTGTTTTAGCTTACCAGTTGCGATTAGTTGTTGTGATTACAAGTCTCTGTTTTGTCTTCCAGTTGCGATTGGATAAACATTGTGACGAGAGCTTGCGAGCCTTGGAGTGGATTGATTATTTCAGTTTGGTTTTGAATTTTTAAGAAAATAAAAAATTATGTCGTAAAACCTGCAAATTGTTTTTTGATAATCACAAGTGATTTTGATAATCAAACTCTGGTGATTTTGATAATCAGATTTTGGATTGCGATTCTCAGTCTATAACGTGACTACTTGTGTGGGTAGCAAATTGAAACAAACCTGTTTGGTCTGTTTTCTTATTACGTGTGTTGTCTAGACCACATAAAATTGCAGACTCTGTTTTCAAAGCCAAAGTTGCAGTTTCTGTTTTTCTCTGGTTTTGAGATTAAAGTTAAAGTGCAGTTTGAGATTTGTCGTCTATTGGTTTTAATTTTCTGCAAAATTAAAAAGATTAACTGAAACTGCTGTTTGGTTTTTCTGATTTGTTTGCTAATCGCAGAAAATTAATTACTTGAACCTGCATTTTAATTGGCTTGATTGTTGTTGTTGTGTCTAGCAAACTGAAACAAACATCGTTTGGTTTGGTTTTAACTCTGCGTGTGTTGGCTAGCAAACATACAACACTCACTGATTGCTGTTGTGTTTTGAAACGATTCTAACACTCAGCGAGACTTAGTGTCTCTTGGTTTATTTTTTTCTGCAAACCAAAAGTTTAAACACTCATTGTAACGTGAAGTGTTTAGCATTTCTTTTGTTTTGAGAAAATTATTTACATAACCTGCAGAACTTCCAATTGTTTGCAGCTTAGACTCATTGTCTCTATATTGTTTTAATTTTCTGGAAGTTCAAGAAAATTAATTCCGTTTATTGGTTCTGATCAAATTTTGTTTTGTTTCAGAATATGGCCAGCGAAAACGCAACCGTCTCCGACGTGGTTAAGGTCATAAAGGCTGGTATGTGTGCGGTTGTCACCGAGGCTAATGTTGCCGAAAGCCATCCGAAGACTTGGCGGTTTGATATGGGTGCAACAAGGCATATTTGCTTGGATAGGGCTATGTTTTCAACCTACTAAAAGAACAAGAGTGATGAGAAACTCTTCATGGGGAACTCCGCTACCTCAAAGATTGAAGGTTATGTGAAAATCGCCTTGAAGCTAACCTCTGGACGTGAGCTCTCATTGATGAACGTAGTCCACGTGCCGGATATGCGCAAGAATTTGATCTTGGGTTCTCTCATTAGCAACCATGGATTCACTGTTAAGCTAGAAGCGGATAAGCTAGTGATTTCATAAAATGGGATGTACTTGGGTAAAGGGTTTGTTTGTGATGGACTTTTTAAAATGTTTGTTGAAGCGGTTATCCGCAACAGTGATGTAACCGAGGCTTCTACCTCGAAGAAAAATGAGGATAACAAACCACTTACTTATTTTGCGGAGTCTTTTAATACTTGGCACAAACGCTTAGGACATGTTAATTTCAAGTCTATGAGTAGATTCATGAACATGAATTTGATTCCAAAACACAAAATAAGCAAAGATAAATGTGAGATTTGCATCCAAGCTAAACTTACTAAAAAATCATTACCAAGCGTGGAAAGAACAACACAACCTCTAGCTTTAATTAATACGGATTTGTGTGATTTAAAATTTGTGCAAACTAGAGGTGGGAAAAAATATTTTGTAACCTTGACAGATGATTGCAAAAGATATTGCTATGTATATTTATTACGTAGTAAAGATGAAGCTTTGGAAAAATTCAAAGAATACAAATTGGAAGTAGAAAATCAACTTGATAAAACTATCAAGATGATTCGAAGTGATAGAGGAGGAGAATATGATGAACCGTTTAATGCATTATGCAGGGAACATGTCATTATTCATCAAATTACCATTTCTTACTCACCGGAATCCAACGGAGTTGCGGAACGAAAAAACCGAACTCTAGAGGAAATGATGAATGCAATATTGCAGAAATCCGGGTTAGCCCAAAACATGTGGGAGGGGGGGGGAAGCTTTGCTTACCACAAATCATATCCTGAACAAAATACTGCATAAAGTGACTGGAAAAACTCCATATGAACTTTGGAAAGGTAATGCACCTTCGTACAAATACCTGAAAGTGTGGGGGTGCCTAGCAAAAATTGCGGTTCCACCTCCGAAAAAGGTCACCATCAGTGGCGGATCCACTTAAGCAAAGAGGGGGACAGTTGCCCTGGATAAATTTTAAAAGTGCAGTGTAAATTCTTTATATTTTTACTATTTTCCCCATTGTTATTTGCAATTATAGGCATAATTCTTTAAGCAATTTTAATTATGCCCCCCATAAAATCAATCTCTATATCCGCCCCTGGTCACCATCGGACCTAAGAAGGTAGATTGCATTTTCATCAGATACGCTCATAATAGTAGTGCTTATCAATTTTTGGTATATAAGTCTGATATACCGAATATTCATGTGAACACTATGATGGAGTCGGGAAACGCTTCATTTTTTGAAAAAGTGTTCCCATGTAAAGATAAAGAAAATAATAAGCGAACTCATGATCAACGAGATGCTAGCTCCTCTGGGAATGAAGCAAATGGTTCAGGCACTACTATTAATGACAAAGAAGAAGAAAAAGAACTTAGACGAAGTAAAAGACCTCGTAAGGAAAAAACATTTGTATCTGAGTTCTTAGTAGCATTTCTTGCAGAGAATGAACCTACAACTTTCCAAGAAGCAATGTCTACACCAGACGGTCCTTTCTGGAAGGAAGCCGTTAATTGTGAGATGGACTCAATTCTGCAAAATAATACATATGAGATAACAGATTTACCGGAAGGGTTTAAAGCCCTAGGGAATAAATGGATTTTCAAGACAAAATTGAAAACTGATGGGTTCATTGATAAGTACAAGGCTAGGCTTGTGGTGCAAGGTTTCCGGCAAAAAAGGCTTGGATTTCTTTGACACCTATTCTCTGGTGACGAGAATAATTTCGATAAGAATCATAGTAGGCATCGCTGCTCTAAGCCTTTGACACCTATTCTCTGTTACAACAGTTTTTCTAAATGGTGATTTAGAAGAAGAAATTTATATGAAACAACCTGAAGGGTTTGTAGTTCCAGGACAAGAACAAAAAGTTTGTCGATTAGTGAAATCATTGTATGGACTTAAACAAGCTCCTAAACAATGTCATGAAAAATTTGACAATGTAATGATGTCAAATGGCTTTAGCATTAATGAATGTGATAAGTGCATATACGATAAAAGCACTCCACAAGGATATATCTTGCTATGCTTGTACGTTGATGACATGCTCATTATTGGTAGCAATGAAGACATGATCAATCAAACAAAGAACATGCTAAGTAGCAAGTTTGATATGAAAGATATGGGACTTGCAGACGTAATTTTAGGGTTAAAAATTATTAGACACTCTGATGGTCTAATATTATCTCAAGAACATTTTGCGGAAAAAATCCTTGAGCGATTTAAGAACTACTCTAATGGGACTGCAAAAACACCCACCGATCCTCATCTTCACTTGACAAAAAAATCTGGTGAACCAGTGTCACAAGTAGAATATACAAGAGTGATCGGAAGTCTTATGTACTTGACAAACTGTACAAGACTTGATCTTGCGCACTCGGTAAACGTACTAATTCGCTATACGAGTAATCCAGGCCGTACTCATTGGAAGGCCATAACTAAAGTGTTAAATTATATTTGATACACTAAAAGTTATAAGTTGCACTACGGTAAAGAACCAACTTTGTTAGAGGGCTATAGTGATGCCAACTGGATTTCAGATTCCAAAAATTCTAAATCAACAAGTGGATATGTCTTTACGTTAGGTGGTGCAGCGGTATCCTGGAAATCTTCCAAACAAACTCTCTTGGCTAGATCAACCATGGAATTATAGTTTATAGCTTTAGATAAAGCAGCAGAAGAAGCGGAGTGGCTTCAAAATTTTTTGGAAGATATCCCAATGTGGGAAAAACCAGTGCCAGCATTACGTGTACACTGTGATAGCCAATCATCTATATCTCAGGCACTGAATAAATTATACAATGGTAAATCTTTTCATATTAGAAGGCGACACAAGACCATTAGACAATTGATCTCTACGGGTGTACTCTCGATAGAATACATCAAGTCAACTGAAAACTTGGCATATCCATTTACCAAAAATCTGTCACGAGATCAAGTTGTGAAATTATCAAGAGGAATGGGTTTAAAGCCTATAAAAAGATGATGCTTGATTGACATCCCACCTATGTGATAGGAGATCCCAAAATCTAGGTTCAAAGGGAAAACAAAATCAAGTTGATTCAGAGTTGAGCACTATAAGACTATGTGTATACCCAGTTCCTAAGGATAAAAATAAATAGTGCTACCTGTATGTGTTGAGGCTAAGCGTTGGCTTTTAATGATACCATAGTTTTGAGATATTAGTGAAGTATTACAAGATGCTTCTAAAAAAATAAAGCTAATGGCTGATCACCTAGTGAGTGTGAAATGTGGCCGTTTCTAGGAGAATGAAAGTAAGGCTATATTCTCCAAGTTCACTCATGAATAACAAGGAATGTTCAAGGCCAAAATGAACACAATAGAAAACTTAAAACTCTACGAGAAAATGTCGATGCGCAATAATTGTTGTCTCGGTTTACATCAAAGTCCGGGTGGTTCAAGACATCATGTTCACCTCTTGGCCGAGTAAATCCAACAGATATTAAAAATGATTGGTTCAAAGTTGAAAATGCTACCTTTCAGACACAGTATCATTTTCGTATACTCTCGAACGTCTGTCTAAGTCTAGTCAAGTCGTGTCTAGTCTAGTCAAGTCTAGTCAAGTCTAGTCAAGTCGTGTTTAGTCTAGTCAAGTCTAGTTCAGTTTGTTAAAGTTTATCGAATCTTCATATGTTTAGTTTGTCATTTCTACTCATGTGGGGGATTTTTGGATCGATTTTTATTTAAGTCTATTGGGCTTAATTAAAAATATGTATGTGAATATAAATGGGCCATTGTGATGTGGTTAAGCTCAAGTTGGAGCTCCATTGGAAGATGGGTTGGGATTGGATGAGAGTCAAAACAGTTTCACGATTCCTCAGAATCAGGATCATGGAGATCGTTGAAAGCATCTCGTCTCCCACTCTTCCTGGTTTTTTTGGCTTTGACTTGGTTCACATCGTTGCTGAACAGATCAAAAACGCCATTCAAAAAACGTCTATAAAACAAGAGCTATTTCTCTGTTTTATTGAGAGACAACGACACACATACATCAAAAATATAAACTCTAGCAATCACTCTAAAGTAAGTTCTTTGAGAGTAACGTAGAGTTAGTTTGATTAGAATTGATTGTCGAGTGTTCGCGAAATCAATTGATAGTGGATTGTATCCTAGAACTCTTAGATCATATAACCTCGTGACACTATGGGAGATTCAAAGAGTTAAGGAAAGAGATTTTTATCTCGCCTCCACTCGTTTCTTTCCTTAACGTTTATGAATTTTAGTTTCAATCTTTTATCCGTAGTGTTGCTAATTTTAGCTCCTACAACAATATCCATGAGATCTCTTGGTGGAGCCATAGGCAGATGCAATACTAAGTTTGACCGGATTTTCTGTGAATAAGAAGAGCATTTGAAAAACATGTGCCCTCTTGATTATGGAAGAGCATCACAAAGAAGACAACAGGAAGGGATTTAAATTCCCCATCTTCTTAAGCGATCTCTTGTTGGTAATCTATCTCTCATCACCACCCGGAAAAGAAAAGCATGCTTAGGAATATTTTGATAAAACCATACCGAGGAGTTCCAAGAAACTGATGGCAGATGAGAAATCTTGAGGGTGGCCATTAGGCGAGTTTCTCCATAAAACTTGATCTTGATGATAGTAGAGATTAGTAAATAGGCAATAGGGCGTCTTCCTCTAGGCAACATCCAACTTCCATTTGCAGCAACATTCGCCACAACTTGCAATCTTGTTACTTAGGGCTCGACTGGTTTAAACGCGGCGGTTGCGTTTGCGGGTGAGGGAGTTTACGGAAGCGGGCAGTTGCGGTTATTAACGTTATTAAGTGGTTTGTATAACTGGTTTAATAAATAGAAACGAGTGCGTTTATGAAAAATTACTGACTGGTGGACAGCAGTTGCGGATGCTGTTTAACATATTTAAAAATTGTGTATTACCATAATCAAAATTTAAAAGTGAAGTTTTAAACAAATTTTATAATTACTAATTAAAATTATTTATTTAAAGAGGTTTGAAACATTTTTTTTATTTAGAAAATATTTTTATACTTATAAATATATTTTAGTTTAGTTAGTAGATATATAAAGAATTTAAGAGTTTATTACAATAAATTTATATTTTTCAAAAAAAATTGTTTTGATTTTTTTTATAAAATTTTATTATTATTATAAATTAAAAATTAAAAATTAAAAAATAATTATTTTTTAATCAAACCGCAACCGTCCGCAGGTGCAAACGCTAGCTGGAAGGTGCTTTTGAAATAGAGAGATTTAAAGCGGTTCAGAGCGGTATGTTGCGATTTACTTGATTGGCATGAAACGCTTGCAACCGCAAACGCAGCATTTGCGGGTGGTTACAAGTGAACCAATCAAACCCTTATACCTTAATTAATAATTAAGTAAGATCTAATATACTTAATCCTTAAATTCCGTAGTTTGAAGGAGAGAGATATGTCCGAGATCACTAATGAAAGCCCTGGAGAGGGAACTTCAACCAACGACGTAAATGATAATTATGGTTAGTATTTTCATTCTTTTTTATTGTTTTATTCTCAAATGACTCTCCTATATATATATTATATATTGTTGTAAATAGAGAGATAAAGGATAGGGGAATCCGTGTGTTATTGCTTATATTTTTGAATGAATATAATGAGGTTATATCGATCCTTTATATATAGGATTCATACATCACGTATTCCTAATGAGAAAAGGAAAAGTACAACCGCCTAAGTCTTTAAGTCGGCTAAGTGATGGGCCGGGCCGAACTTCATGGACCAGAACTGGATATGACAATTCACTTAGATTCATAACACTCCCCCTTGAATGTCATATCCGTAATAGGGCTCGTAACACGCTTTGGATGTTCCCTCATTAAAACCTTTCTCGGAAAACCCATTGGGACAAAACCGAGATAAGGAAAAAGAGTACAACACGTGAAACTCCCCCTGTTCTGAACCTCACTGAATGTCCTTCAATCTGCGCATTCCAATCTGATGTATAAGCTTCTTAAGTGTTGATGTTGGAAGCGCCTTGGTGAATAGGTCCGCTGAATTATCACTAGATCGTACTTGGTGTACTTGAACTTCTCCGGTCTTTTGCAAATCATGTGTGAAGAAGAATTTTGGCAAAATGTGCTTCGTCCTATCACCTTTAATGTATCCGTCCTTAAGCTGTGCTATGCAGGCTGCATTGTCCTCATATAGAACTGTTGGCTCTTGCTTTCCTTCGGTCATCCCACAATCAACTCGTATATGTTGTGTCATTAGTCTCAACCAAACACACTCCTGGCTTGCCTCATGTATTGCCAATATCTCGGCATGGTTAGATGATGTAGCCGCAATGGTTTGCTTCATTGATCGCCAAGATATGGCCGTACCACCATGCGTAAAAACATAGCCAGTTTGAGACCTTGCATTGTGTGGATCCGAGAGATAACCTGCATCCGCAAATCCAATCAAACTATCTTTGCATTGGTTAGTATAAAATAAACCCAAGTCCTTCGTTCCTTGTAGGTAACGCAAAATGTGCTTAATCCCATTCCAATGCCTTAGTGTCGGACATGAGCTAAACCTAGACAATAGGTTTACGGCAAAACATATATCCAGCCTAGTGTGGCTTGCCAAATACATCAAAGCTCCAATAGCACTAAGATAAGGCACTTCAGATCCAAGGGCTTCCTCATTTTCTCTCTTTGGACCGAATGGATCTTTATCCAAATCAAGCGATCTCACAACCATGGGGCTAGACAATGGGTGAGATTGATCCATGTTAAATCTCTTGAGTACTTTCTCGGTATAAGTCATTTGATGCACAAAGATTCCATTGTTCGCGTACTCAAGTTGTAACCCCAAACAGAACTTTATTTTTCCTAAGTCCTTCATTTCAAATTCCTTCTTAAGGTATTCAACCGTTTGGGTTATTTCTTTAGAGGTCCCCATAATATTCAGGTCGTCCACATACACATCAATTATCACAAACCCCTTATCAATTTTCTTTATGAAAATACATGGACTAATGGGGTCGTTTTTATAGCCTTTTTTTACTAGGTACTCGCTTAATCTATTATACCACATCCGACCCGATTGTTTCAATCCATATAGGGCTTTATTTAACTTTATACAATGTTCTTCCCGGGAACTTTTCTTATCTTTGAGCTCAATACCCTCGGGGACTCTCATATAAATTTCATTATCCAATGGACCATATAGGTATGCGGTCACTACGTCCATGAGCCGCAAATCCAAATTCTCTTTTATAGCCAAACTTATTAAGAACCTAAAAGTTGTAGCATCCACCACAGGGGAGTATGTTTCCTCATAATCTATCCCCGGTCTTTGTGAGAACCCTTGTGCAACAAGTCGTGCCTTGTATCTCACGATTTCACCATTCTCATTTCTCTTTTTCACAAAGACCCATTTGTGTCCAACTGGTTTAACATCATTGGGTGTCCGTATTATCTTTCCAAAGACATCCCTTTTCCTTAATGAATTCAACTCCACGTTTATAGCTTCTTTCCACTTATTCCAATCTTTACTTTGAGTGCACTTCGTATATTGACGTGGGTTCTAGATCCTCATTAATATCCATAATCTCAAGTGCTACATTGCATGCAAATATATCATTGATATCTACGCTCTTTCTATTCCACTTTATCCCAGACATAACATAATTCATTGAGATCTCATTATTATCATGAACTTCCGGACCATGAAGCTTGGCGTCCCGAGCATCATTGATTGGTACCATCGGTTCAGTTATGTCTGTGGTTCCATTAACCTCGGTTTCTCTATCCACGGGTTTAGCACCTTTTCTTACTTTCCGAGGGTTCTTATCCTTGGAACCTATTGGCCGGCCACGTTTTAGGCGTATTTTAGAATGTGTAGCATCTTGATTGTGTCCCTCTTGAACATCAATTCTAATAGGTGCATTCTCGGCTGGTATATATGACTTAGTCACTCTATTCGGGTCAGCAAAGGAATCTGGCAATTGGTTAGCTAGCTTTTGCAAATGTATAATCTTTTGGACTTCTAATTTACACTCTTGAGTCCGAGGATCTTGCCATTTTAAGGACGTATGATTCCATGTTATTTCCTTGACCAGCTTATCTTTTTCTCCTCCTAATGTTGGATAGACGGATTCATCAAAATGACAATCCGCAAACCTGGCCTTAAACATATCACCCGTGGTTGGCTCAAGGTATTTAATGATAGTAGGAGAGTCATATCCAACATATATCCCCATCCTCCTTTGAGGTCCCATCTTTGTTCTTTGTGGTGGAGCTATTGGTACATAAACGGCACATCCGAATGTTTTAAGATGGGACACGTTTGGCTCTTGACCCGTAATCAATTGGGATGGGGAATACTTATGTTCACTAGATGGCCTGATGCGTATTAACTCGGCTGCATGTAAAACCGCATGTCCCCAAGCTGAGACCGGGAGTTTTGATCTCATAAGCAATGGTCTAGTAATCAATTGTATGCGTTTAATGAATGACTCGGCTAAACCGTTTTGTGTATGTACATGTGCTACGGAGTACTCAACACTTACCCCCATGGATATACAATAGTCATTAAATGCTTGGGACGTAAACTCACCTGCATTATCAAGCCTTATGGTTTTCAAAGGAATATCCGGAAAGTGTGCTCTTAACCGGATCAATTGAGCAAGTAATCTTGCAAATGCCAAGTTTCTAGTTGATAGAAGGCAGACATGGGACCATCTCGTAGATGCATCAATAAGAACCATGAAATATCTAAATGTCCCACAAGGTGGGTATATTGGTCCGCAAATGTCCCCTTGGATCCTTTCCAAGAAACCTATATTTTCCTTTGTTATCTTAACCGGTGATGGCCTAGTTATGAGTTTCCCTAGTGAACATGCTTCACACGTGAGATTCTTTGGGATAACTCTTAATGTGTGCCCTTTAGTATTTGCCATTATCTTTCGCATCATGTTAGAACCGGGGTGGCCTAGCCGGTTATGCCAAAAAATGAAGTTCTCGGTAATCTCTTTATTTACCGTGGCATTTGCTTCTATCATGTTGATCTTAGCACAATATAGACCAGTATCAATGGCGGGTATGGTTTCTAGGACTTTCTTATGTCCTTGGGCAATTTCATATATTTGAAGGAACTCTTGGTTTCCTTGGCCCATAGTTTCAATGTGAAGACCATTCATACGAATGTCTCTAAAGCTCAACAAGTTTCTCTTGGAGTCGGGTGAGTATAACGCATTAGCAATGTCTAAGTGCGTGCCCTTAGGTAATAAAATATGGGCTTGCTCGTGGCCTTTAATCAAATTTGCTATACCCGCAATAGTGGTCACATTTGCACTCTTAAGCACAAGATCAATGAAATATCTTTTATCTTTTAAAATCGTGTGGCTTGATCCACTATCCACTACGAATGCATCCATATCATCATTCATCCTTTAAAGGAAATATCACCCGTTTTATTCATTTAAGTTCATAACTCAATAACAAAGTAAAATCCAAAACATAAAAGCAAGCAAATAAAACACAAAGCAAATATGAAAATCAAATGTCGAATCAACATGTTTCCTTTAGAATATCGAAAGTCTCATATTCCATTAAATCATCTTTCTCATGGTCAAAATCCCCTTCATCATTATGTTCTATCATGTGAGTTTCCGAGTTCTTCCCTTTAAGGTTTTCTTGGTAGAGGTCAGTGAGGTGCTTGGGAGTACGACAAGTCTTAGCCCAATAATTTTCCATTCCACATCTATGGCACACTCCTTTGCCGGTCGAGTTTTGTGGTTGTGAAGAATTACCACGGTTATAGTCATTGCAGAAACCGCGACCTCGACCCCTTCCGCGGTTAGAATTGTTTTGAAATCCGCGGCCTCGGCCATAAGGATGAAAATTTCCTCAGCCACGTCCTTGCCATCTACCACCACGTCCTCGGCCATAATTATTAAAATTCTTTTGGACGTGGTTAACCTCTTTTTCATTTGTTTCATTTGTGGCCGCATGCGCTTCGGGAAGCGGGGCTGATCCGGGAGGTCTTGTCTCACTATTCCTCATAAGGAGAGTATTATTTTGCTCGGCAAGCAACAAGCAAGAGATCAATTTTGAATATGTCTCAAATCCCCTTTCACGGTATTGTTGTTGTAACAACACATTATTAGTATGAAATGTGGAGAGGGTCTTTTCCAACATATCATGGTCGGTTACCTTCTCACCACACAATTTCAATTGTGAGACTATCTTAAACATTGCCGAGTTATATTCTTCCACAGACTTAAAGTCTTGGAATCTCAAATTTCTCTAATCAAAATTGGCCTTTGGTAATAGTACCGTTCTATGGTGATCATATCTTACTTTCAATTCATTCCAAAGGTCCATGGGATTTTCAATAGTGAGATATTGGTCCTTAAGACCCTCCGCAAGATGGTGGCGAATGATGGATATTGTTTCGTATCTATTTCTTTCATTCTCATCATTCCCTTCAACTATGCATTCACCGAGTCCTTTAGACTTTAGGTTTATCTTTGTATCCAATGCCCATTGAAGATAATTGTCTCCGGAGAGATTCAGGGCAGCATAGTCCAAGTTGTTGATTTTCGACATCTTAGATCATGCATATCATTATCACAAAATTCTTAACGTATTATCAAAAATTATCATGCATGCGGATTTATTTAATGATGGAAAATCAACTTATGCGATAATAACCTAACCGGTAACCTAGCAAATTATATGTTCGAGATAATCATCATGCGAGTTCTAGTTATCTATATGCAGATCAGATTTTAATTTGTGACAATTTATGTTAAAGTAAATTTCACGAAAAATAGGGTTTATATGTCCATGCGCAAATTCCATTAGGGTTTATAAGTTCATGTGTAATTTTCCATTAGGGTTTCATAATTCATTAATAAATTAATCTCATCGTGTAATTCATAAAACAAAATCAATCACTTGCATGAGTAAATATCACGAATATATGTTTTAGGGTTTATGTATTATGTGCAATTTACGGATTAGGGTTTTAATAATTCTTTAGTAAAATTCATCTTAACATTGGTGTAATTATCAAGCAAATCAAACAATTAATCAAACATGAATATCCGTGTTCATGACACCCGTCAAACATGCAATCTCGAATCAAATTTTAAATTTCATGGAACCATCGGAACATATGTCCAGAAAAACACCGAGACATATGATCATGTTTTAGGGTTTATGGATTCCGTGTTTAACTAGGTTTACCGATTTAGGGTTTTAGGGTTTTCAGATATAGGGTTACCTTAACCTTTGTGATTGTTCTTTTAGTTCGCCGTAACCGTTGATAGGCTGTATGAACTATCGTCGAACAGCTACTTGTTGTCGCGGCGATGATCGAGAATCGAGTATCGAGAATCCAGTCGGGGAGCTTCGAGAATCTTCGGCGAGCTTCGGCTGGTTCGTGATCGACGCGGCTGAGATTAGGGTTTTGTTGTCGGAGGTTTTAGCTTAGGGTTTTTAGAGAATCGTTCTGATAACGTGTTGTAAATAGAGAGATAAAGGATAGGGGAATCCGTGTGTTATTGCTTATATTTTTGAATGAATATAATGAGGTTATATCGATCCTTTATATATAGGATTCATACATCACGTATTCCTAATGAGAAAAGGAAAAGTACAACCGCCTAAGTCTTTAAGTCGGCTAAGTGATGGGCCAGGCCGAACTTCATGGACCAGAACTGGATATGACAATTCACTTAGATTCATAATATATATATATATATATTTTTGATGTATCGTTACTAGCTATATGCAATATGTGTATTGGTGGTGTCACTACAAGAAATTT
>CM051370.1:23889979-23929979 GCA_028015245.1 Cardamine occulta | reverse complement strand
TTCATAGATAAGTTTGACGATCTTGTAATTAAAGTTCAAGTTCAAGTGATTAGGTAAATGCCAAGATTTATATATAGTGTCTCTTGAGTGATATATATAGCCACATTTTTTCATGCTTAACATGCATACAACCAACTTAACTATTCTTAATTCTTGCAGAGAGTGTGTGAACCGTCCTTTTCCCTGCCTTGATGGTCAGTATAGGAAGGAACTCGTTAGGGTTTATATGAAAAATGTAGAGAAAACGTTCCTGAGCTTTGTGGAAGAGAAAAGAAGCAAGTTTGTGAAGTTGATTTACGACAAAAAGAGATGGAAGAGGTATTTTTTCATGTTTATTACTTGATTTAATTAAAAAATTTCACTTAAGTTTGAGCAGCTTTGAATTGATTTTTGTTATTTTTCTTGGTGTAGCTTATGTGCCTTTTGGTTAGGGATGAAACAAAATTCGAGCCTCGAAATGTCTCGAGAGAAAATGGATGTGATTCTAAAACTAGTTACAAAACACTTCTTCATCAAGAATGAAGTTCCATCAACTTTGGTGATGGATTTCTTGTTTTATGGGTTAAAGTCTCTTGAAGAGAAAATGAGAATATGTGAAAAACTTGCAAAACTTGTTGAGAGAGAATTGGCCATCAGTAACCAAGTTGAATCCGCTATGAAGACTCTTGAGGACAAAACTAATAATGAGGGAACGATTGATGCCAAGAAAGTCCCAGCTCCAGTTGTTATTATGGACAAAGATATGTTTGTTGTCAAAGATCCGATGTTACTACTAGAGAGATTAGTTCTTGAGCCATTGCCTGAAATGGGTTCTCCAAACCTTGTGAAGGTTAGTCTCGCAGCTCCTATGGCTCCACCTCTATTAGAAATTTTACTTGTGTTGATTATAATGTCGTTTTTTTTTTTTTTTAATTAATTTCTTTCATGTGAATCTAGCTTGGCAATGTGGAACGCGATGAGAAGCAATTAGCTGATTTTGGTAGATGGGTTTTGGAGGTATTTGTTCTTGACCATATTTTCTGCAACAAAATTGAATTTGCTTATGAAGAAACTATTGCATTGGAAAGGCAAGAAGATCTTATTCATGAAGAAGAGAGAAAGAGAAGCTCTTTATCAAAAAAAAAAAAGAGAGAAAAATAATTTAAAGTAAAAAATGCTTTGTTGGGGGAAAAAATGAACTAATTCTTTTCAGTATTTTACTAAAAAGTGGATGGAACTAGAAAGCATATATTAAAAAACTAGAAAGCATAACATCTAGGATCTTCAAGATTTTAAGACTTTTTGATATATGCTTTCTAGTTTTTTAATTATGTGATACAAACTAAGATGAAGAAGATATTGTTGATTACATATGGTGGTTGTGTTTTTTTTTCCCCTTTAGGTCTTTAGATCTTATACATTAAATTTTTAGGTATTATATTAGTATTTTTAACTAAATTTCTAGGTATTATATTAGTATTTTAAACGTTTCATAGATGTTATAATTTTATTTTTCTGGATTTTAGAATTTATCAATGTAGGCAGTTTTAGTTTTTACTTTTTAGTATGTGTTTATATGATTAAATATGATTGTTAAGTCGTTTCTATTTAGAATATACATGCAATATTTATTATTATGTTATAAAATTTTAACATCCAAACATTTTATTTAAAAAAATTATTCTTTAAAATCATGAATCTGCTCTAAGCGCGAGATATAACCTAGTTGAAATGAATTTATGTTTACAATATCACGGTAAAACACTAAAACTAAATTATCATAGGTAAAACTAATGATGTGTTTATCAGTTGAACCAAAACCCCTAAACCCTCAACTATTTTTAGATATAATAACCTATTTTATTAGATAAGCAAAAGGGATCGTAAATAGAAATTCAGAGTGAACTAAACTTTAACATTTTTATAAAGAAAATTAGATAGATGTTATTGTCGTTTAAAGCGTCTATAATGACCACCCACGATTGGGAGGACTTGAAACCCACATTTCTTAATTCTATGAAGAATATTTCAATCACAAAACAAGCAAAATTATTTGTCAACTTTGACTTAAAAAGATACGAAAGTGATGGGCCACAAGTAAATGCAATATTTGATGTAACGCAATAAAATATGATTGAGATCTTCAAAGAGCATTTCCACTCTGTATTCGGTAGAGAACTAATGATGGGCACATTCTGGCATCTCTAAACTTTTTTTATATAAGATAAATAAATAAAGCTTTTTAAGTTTCTATTTGTAATTGGGGAAACTCTTTAAAATACAATTTCAACTCATGATCCAAAAATAAAATATGAATCGATCATGTTCGATCATTGTCTTTGTTCAAAATAAAATAAGAGCATATCCGATCATTGTCTTTGTTCCCTACAATTTTGCTCTCTCGATCCTCTAAACGTTACAATAGTGCCATGATGGATTGATTGGTTCATCTTTGCCGAGACGTAGTATTCAAAGATCAAAGCAAGAACTCGTTATTGTTATGTGTTATATATGTTTTAAAATTCATTCTTGAACAAGTGCCCAAAAAGATGAAAACTTGTTTTTGATAATGTGACAAAAAGAATTTGGTTTTGAGTGTAAAATTCTCTATATATTTGGTATTATTTATAGTAGATATATACATTCATCCAACTTCAATTCTTTTACCCATTGACATTTTACTTAGTTAATTTTTGTTGTCAATTACTGCAGGTTTAAACCTCACATAGTAGATAGTACACATATCTACGACATCAATACAAACTACTAAATTATAAGTTATTGTCAAATTTAAAAAGTATATATTTTTATCACAATATAATAGAAATTTTAAGATTCTTCTTTGTGTGAAAAATAATCCTAAAACGATAATTATAGTTATTGTTTTTAATTATTTCTTGTAACCTTGGCCACTAATAAGAATGATTGTAATTTGTGAAAAAAATTAATAATAATGGGATTTGCTGTTATTTCGAAAAACAATAATTAATGAAATTAAGCAGTTGACGGAACAAAAAAGTTAATTTAAAAGCACAATATTTCCTTGTATACACGATCAAAAGCCCACCAAGATAATTGAGAGAAATCTTCTCTGAGATTTTTCACAGAAAGAAACAAACTCGCCGGAGAAGAAGAAGAAGAAGAAGAAGATGTCGTGGCAATCATACGTCGATGATCACCTTATGTGCGAGGTCGAAGGCAATTTCCTCGTCGCTGCCGCAATTCTCGGTCAAGACGGCAGTGTCTGGGCTCAGAGCGACAAATTCCCTCAGGTTTTTCTCCGTCTTCTTCTTAATCTATTCTACGATCCTTCGTTTGAAGTATTATCGGAATCGACGGATTTAGCCGTCTGTTTTGAGATTTTCCAGTGATCGGATCTGACGAATCTCGGATATGTTTTTGAGTTTTTCCTATCTCCGGAATCTGAAGAATATTCCGATTTGCTTTTCTGAAATCAATTGATTTGTATGCGAAATTCGATTCAACTTAGGATGCTAGATCTTTAGTCCGATTATAAGATTTCATCGGTATCAGAAATTAATCATAGCTTCCCATGTGTTTGTGAACGATTCATTGTTTAATCAAACCTAGTCAATCTGATTTGTATATTGTTTGGTATTAGAATCATTGCTTAACAATAGTTTCTTTGATAATCTCTGATTCCATTTTCTTGTAAGCTGAAGAAATGTTTCAATCAAGATATATGCATCAATAATCTAAAGTGTTGACTTGCTTTTGCCATGTTCAATGACTGTTAAAATCTTATATGTTCTTGATATGTGTTATAGTTGACGCCTGCAGAAACCACTGGAATCATGAAGGACTTTGAGGAGCCTGGATTTCTCGCCCCGACCGGACTATTTCTTGGTGGCGAAAAATACATGGTTGTTCAAGGTGAACCCGGAGCTGTGATCCGTGGGAAAAAGGTAAAACTTTCTTTAGATCAAACATCAGAAGTTACTTCTATGAATCTTATCCTTACGAAGAAGGCTTGTAGGATAGAATCAGTAATCATTATTACAATGTGTGAATCTGCAGGGACCTGGAGGAGTCACTATCAAGAAGACGAATCAAGCTATGGTTTTTGGTATCTATGATGAACCGATGACCGGAGGTCAATGCAACTTGGTTGTGGAAAGGCTCGGGGATTACCTCATCGAGTCTGATCTCTAAAATCTGAGGTTTCTTTTTTATCAAGTTCTTCTTAACTAAAGAGTGTCAATGGCCCTTTTTATTGTGATTGATTGTAATGCTTTCAAACACAATCAATTGATACTTTAGAGAACCAATTTGTGATTGTTGGTCTCGTTCCCGGGTTTGGGTTTGTGTGTCCTGTAATGACATTTGATCATTTTTTTTTTCCTCCATATGTATTGAATTTTGGATTTTTAATTCTTCAAATCTTCTTGAACAAATGCCGTTTATGATTTGGATTTTGGTCTACTATGAATTGATTTTGAATTTTCTGATTCAACATCGGATTTTAGAGTTTTTATAACAAAAAGAACCATAAAACGTAGGAGGTTGGAGCTTAGAGTTAACAGAACTATTAATGAAGCATAACTTGTATATTCTGTTCTATATATCTCGCACTAAACCCCACTTGGTCAACTTATTTCATACGTTCTTGCTATTTCGCGAGGCTGTTCATGTTAGTGACGGAGCCAGAAATAATATTTACGGGTCATTTATCTAATTATTTTTATTTAATAGTTTATTAATATTAAATAATTTTTTATAATATAAATTATTGCTTAAATGGTCTTTAAACATTAATTTTTTTCAACTAAAATAAAAATAATATATATATATATATTAACATAAATACACATGTAGTTTCTACAATGCTCCACTTTTCAAAAAAAAAAAATCCATAGTTCATCAACTTTATTTTCAGTTGTACTAAGTACTTTTTATTCTCAAAATATTGATTTGTAAAAATGTATAATGCATTGTGGAGATTAATTGATTACATTGAAATTGAGCAATACTCACAATGGATTACATTAAAATTATTTAAATTCACTCCAATGCACCAACTAACATCAAAGTAGATCCACCGATGCACCATTAACCTCAAAGCCACCATCAGCACTCGGGATTCCTTCAAGTGTAATATTTCTTGATGTGTCTCTCCTCATATCATAATAGTAAACAACACACGGATTATTAGACAACGAGGTGGGTCCGAAAATTAGCTCTCCATCATTAGTGGTACCCTTGAGTACTATATTCAGCTTTAAAGGGGAAACACAAAAGTTCTCTCATCAGACCATTTTTGCTTCATAACATCTTCAAGAATCCACAAAGTAAAACAATCATGATGCATCGAGATGCCGGCTAACTTCCTTTGGTGGTTTATTAGATCTTTAATATTCTCCAGTGCTTTAATAGAAGATAGTTTTTCAGACCCAACATCAAAACTCACAATTTGTTTGTCTTCCTCAATGTTATTATACCCGACCCGGATAATAAACCGGACTACCTTCCATGTCATCTGGTTATCGGGTCGACCGCGGGTTGATAAACTAATATATATATATATATATATGTGTTTATATATATATATATATGTATAGTTGTATAATTTTTTTTACGACAAAAATATACTATTAAAATATCGAAGAACAAAGAGTATTACAAAGTCGAATACAAAACATTGAATTATAAATTATTACATAAGCAGAAATATGCGCCATACATTGAAGATAAAATATTAGAAAAAACGAAATTGAATGCTGCTTCCTTTCGAGATAAGCCTTAGACGCTAACATCAACGCTGGATAGATGAGAGCACCGACCACACCAAAAATTGTTAACTTGACTTTGCCTTTCTCCCTTCCGAGTTTGGTGGTACTCTTGGGCAAGGATTTGCAATGTTTTCATTTGAGTTGGATTGATGTTGTGTTATCATCTCTCTCTTCCATTGCCGATTCGTATTGGCCAAGGTATGTTCTTCTCCTCGAACATTGAGATTGGAAATCACTATCATAAACTTCATGGAGATCAATGATTTCAATAATGAAATTCCTGGATCCCAAATTTGAAAGAATTCACTAGTAAAATTGTCAACACGATAATACAAACACCGTCTAAACCACCAAGGGAGATGATATTGCCAGAAAAAACTCTACTAAAGAGAGAAGAAGCGGTTACCCATACGAACCGACACCAATCAAAGTTAACCAACACGCAATTTGATGAAATCATCGGGGATGATGTTTTGGGCAGAGACATCCAAATACACAATCTAATTTCAAAGTCCGGCATTGTTGCCATAATCATTGCACTAAACGAAACCTCACACAAATCACTCCATGGTTTTGTTACTAAATACACCATTATTGAATTGAAATCTATACTATAATTGAAATCAGAGAAAGGAGATGACAACAGCCGAGGTCGGAGAGGCCGACGCCGGCCAGAAAATGATACAAATCAGAGATTTTCAAATGAAAAAATTTGGGGGGCGATGGAGGGAGGTTTTTTTTAGTTGTATAAATATATAGTGAAAATATATCAATAAGAAAATAAACTAATAAAACATCACCACATGAAAATAAATTATTTATAATATAATATAATTAATTATTAAGAAATAAATAAATATTATAATAAATTATTATAATACAAGAGCATTTGAAATATAATATTTTATTATATTGATCATAAGACAAAACCCACAAAATATAGAGAATATTTCATTATTATACAATATGAAGTATTCATAAAGATTATAAATAAATACAAAAAAAGAAGATAGAAACAAAATTAATTAGTTTGTTGTGTTTGAGTCAGAAAAATATAAATGATAGTCGTATGTACGCGTTTTAAAAAACTTAAAAAGTTATAAAAATAACTGTAAATTATTATTTTATTTCCAAAATTAAACATTTTATTTGTATCAAAATTGTTCTAAAATAAATAAATAAAATTTTAAAAATTTCTCTTGATCCGTAACCCGATATATCGGTAGAACCGGCTGGGTGGCGGGTTAATAGCGGTGTTTTCTAAGGTTTTCAAATTTTTAAATTACCGGTTTTTAGCATAAAACCCAAACTGGAAAAGCACCCGGATACCAAATCAACCGGTCCGACCGGCCGGGCCGATCAGGGTCTCAACTCCTCTATGCCTTTATAATACACAACTCCATAATTAATGCATATACTTGGCCTCCACGAAAAAGAAAAAGATGGATCGCTTCCTCCTAATACACTATGTTCTATAAGAATATAGAATATACATTTTATATTCTTATATGTTCAACAACAACCGGATCTCCACCTGATTGCGTCACACGCAATACGTTATATGATCCTTTGTTGTCCTAAGTTCATAAAACATTTCTTTCGACCAATATCATCAAACTCATGGTCATGAGGTAAGCTTATGACTTGTCTTGTAGTTGGGTTACATACCATGAACTTACGAAGGGCTAAACAGCCGATGAAGATCAAACCAGGCAATGAAGTATATTGGATGTGGAATCTATAATGATATTTTTCCATTAACGTCATGTTGAATTTGTATATCATTGATGATAATTGTAATGAATCATCTGATTTTCGAGGAGGATAAGGTGATGAGAAGAAATAACATCGACTCTCATCGCCACTGCCCCTAAGGATAATGTTAGTGAGGAGGAGACGAGGTCGAGACCGAGATCTGAAAGAGTCCATGAATGATGCACTATTGATGATGGAGGAGATGATTTATGTTCTGTTTTTTCCTCTGTATGAGAACTTGTTACTTTCTAAGCATAAACTGCAATGGGAGTAGCATGAGCTTAACAAGAACCTGTATTTGGATTTGTATTTCTGAAAAATAAAAAATAAAGAAGATTAGCCCAAGCCTGCCTGGTCATCACATTAGTGCTTCATCTGGGTCACAATGGGGACAAGAGATCCTTTTGTATCCATTAAATTACATAGTATTTGTATTTCTGAAAGAAAAAGAAAAAAAAAACAATATTGGCACAAACCTGGTCTTCAAATGAGTGTTTCATCTGGTTCCCAAATGGGGACACGAGATCCTTTGTATCCATTAAATTACAAAGAACTCTATGGATACAAGTTAGTTAAACTTTGGTTTCAGAGACTTGAATGCTCCTTTTGAATGCACTTATTGGCACCCAACTACCTCCAAGCGACTTGGCCAAGGATTTATGGTTCAAACTGTTTTTCCACGATCATCCTTTAATATTTCAATTATTGCATCCATAAAGTTTTGTTCAATTCAATGCAAGAAAACCCTTTAACCACAAAAATTAATGAAGAAGATCCAATTTCCCCTTAATTTTATTGTATTCATCCAATTTCCACGATCATCCTTTAATATTTCAATTATTGTATACATAAATGCTTAAACATTCTGAGTAAACATCTGGATACACGACCCTCTCATCTATCATATGTCTTGTTTTTTTATGTGGTCATGTCCAATGAGACATTTCTTGGTCTTGTGATCAAGGTGTATACTCAGAATTTTTAAGGATTTTATGTAGCATAATAGTGGTATCATATATTACACTTGTTACATTACATGGTAATTTCACAAGTCGGTCCCTTTTCTAAATCAAATAGAATAGTGAATCATGCGAATAATATAGTTGTTCATGATCAACTCCGATATGATTAATGTATTTTGTTGTCTATGTGGTCATGTCTATAAATATAAAAAACGCAGATGTTGGGCTGACGTACTCGTCGTGCACAAGGCAGGTTAACTGCAGATCTTGCACAGACAGAGTTCATACGGTCATATTAAACTATAATGCAGATGTACAGAAGAGGGAACCTAAATCGCAGAAAATTTTTGCGCATAAATTTATCGCTCGCACTCATATTGCAGGGGATTTTGCATATATAGTGTAGACGTGACATAACTCAGAGGCCAAATGCTGGTACATAACAGACGTAGTGCACTAAGAAGGTGCATGGCAGATGCATGGCAGATGCTTGCGCTTGCGATGTTTCTGCGAGTTAGGGCTTGATGCTCATTAATAGTGAAAGGATTTAATACACGGGCTTGATACTCGTTAATAGCGAAAGGGTTTAATACACAGTGGGCTTATAACTCTATCCATGCAGATAGGCCTAATGATAAATATTATAATTATTTTATTTTAAGGTGAGTTTCAGTGCAAATAAAGGCCTATTAATATGTGTGAAGATATTATATTGAGTTCATATTCTCTTAATATGTTAAAACCTCCGATTGAGTTATTACTCTCTTTATATGTTAAACCATCTGATTCCTCTGATGTCACAGGGATTTCAATATTTCTTCCCATGAAAAAACAACGATTGGAAGAATATATTAGTTAGGTTAGGTTTTCAACAAAGGATAGAATGCCTAGTGATCAATACTTTGCATTATTCGGGAAAAGAAATGTTTTCAACCTTTTCTGAATTGTCCTTGTGTGTATTATCTTAAAGCTGGAGTAAAAATTTAGAAAAACAAACAAATATTGTACAGAATCATCTTAACATACAGAAAAGGAAACAAAATTCAACAACAAACCCTTGAGAAATTAAGCCCACGAAATCTTCATGACTCTTCTTCTTGAAATTAAGTCCATCTTCCCATCCCATGATCACATCACCTTGACAGCATAAGGTATGCGCTATATCTTTCCTATTCCACCAATCAATGTATTACTCCAATCAATCAATAAGGTATGTGTTATATCTTCCCTATTCCACTAATCAATGTCTTACTCCAACCCAACTCCAAAATAGAGTTGAAAATAGAGTAATGAGTAAAAAATGGAGTGATGAATAAACTTATCCTATTTTTAACTCCATTACTCAAAGATTAATCCATGGGTTAGTAGGAACAAATTCAGACTTTGAAACTGTGAATGAATTTCTTTTAATATCAATTTGATTATTTTTTATTATTTATTATTTTTTTGTTTGTTTTCTTTATAATTAAGGAAATAATATGTAAAAATAGAAAGTAAAGATTACTGTATATATTTAATTATTGATTTATTTTCCTTCCTTTTTGTTGGTTTTTTTTTTTTTTTTTTTTTTTTTATATGTGTCATAATCTAATCGACACATGTCAATTCATTTTTCTCTCTATTAGTTTCTGATGAGTGTAACCAAGATTTATATAATAAGATATGATGATTTAGTGATTTTGTTTGTTTCACGTTAATTTATTTCACAATTGGAAAAAAAATATTACTCCCTCTTTTTATATTAAATTCTCAATTCAACATCACGGAAAGGGGCCATTCTAAGTAGTTTTACCTATATATATAATTTTTAGAGATTAATTCATTTCTTAAAGTAGTTGGACATTACCTATATATATAGAGAAGTGAATTGGTTTCAGAATAAGAATGTTTGAGAGTGAAATTCTAAAAGCTTTATTGATGGGAATAATTATTTGCTCTCATGAGCTACATTATTTATAGAGTCATTCTTAACATAATTGCTGAAGTAAATTACCTATTCTAATAAGTAAAAACTAAATCAATTCCCAAATTAAAATAGCTTTCCATTTTATTAATGTTAAACAAAACTATTCCCTTTTACTTGGTCATGTGAGAGGCGCATGTATTCATTACTCATTTTCTTCATTCCTTTGTGGGAGAACATCATTTCAACCACTAGATTTTTCTTCTTTCTTGAACAGAGACAAGCTTTCTCCAACAAGATTCAAGTCTATTAAGTGCATCAAACCATATAATTATGCTTTTAAGTTCAGCTCAAAATATATTTAAATACTATAGCTGATGAAAAACACAGACTGAATGCAAAACTTGTTATCTGGCAAAAAAAAAACTGATGCTCCAATAAAGTTTCACAGACCATTACAATCGTTTAAGCAGACTATCTACCTAGGAGGAAAAACATAAATTGGACCAATTTTAAGTTGGATCAATCGAATTTTCAAAACTGAGTAGAAAAGCCAAACATACGAACGTTGGCTAAAAAAAGTGATTAAGACAAGTCTCTTGTTATATGTGGTCTGCCTCATCCACCACAAAACCAGCTTGAAATCTCATATACTCTCATTGATTACGGCCAACTTCATCCTCCTTAAGACTTCCACAAACATTACATTCAAGAACCTTTGAAGCATCACAAGTCTTGGGCGGAAGCGGAGCCAGAGTACCAAAACAATTCTCCTTCTCACACATATACCTTACAAAGAAGTAAGCATGAGGGAAACTGGATTCATCATCCACAAGCTTCTTCTTCTTCTTCTTCTTCTTCTTCGTCTTCCTTGTCACCTTCTTCATCCTCCATCTCTTCTTCTTGCCCATCTTCATCATCCATGACATCATCGTAAGTAACGTCTCCGCCGTAAGTTCATCGTACCAGCCGTCGAGACTTAATTAGGCTTTTCACAAAATTTAAAAAGAGTTTTTTTGTCATCAAATGTAAAAAGGACAGAAATGGTGCCGTTTTAGTTTTAAATGTTAAAGGATGTAATTTGATTTGTATCTTGCATTTTGAGTGGAATCCTTTGTTCTGTAATTGTGATGTCTGACTTTATGTTCTGTATATGTTAAAGGATGTAGTGAGGACAAAGAGCTATCAAGATGTTATTTACAAGAACAAGTTTCTTATCAATGCCAAAATCGTTCTTCACGTTGGAAGCTGGAACTGGAACACGTTGGTGCAAATACTCTTATTTTTATTGAAATTCTTTTGCAAAGGAGACTTGTGCTTTATATTGTAGAAATGTATGACAAATTTATCCTAACAGTAAAAAATTTATATAAAAAAGGTCAAGACATTGACCTCCCAACCACAAGATATATTAACTACAAGTCTAGCTACAAACCATTGCCAATTGAGAATTGAGTTAACTGAAAAACAATCACAATGAAAATTGTTTTCACTCGAGTAATTTGAAAGGGATCCTAACATCAGTATGTTTTTTTTTCTCTTTCATGATGGAGACTGATGTTGACAAGCAAATGAATCCTAACAAATGTGCTTTCCCATGAGCCTATACATTATCAATGTATAGCTTGATCTGGTCTTGTACGGACTCACAAAGATGATTGAGAAGTAAAGAACATCACGAAATGATTGCCAAGTAAAGATCAAACTCGTATTCAGTACAAAATCTGTAATCTCTAAAACTTAAAACATAAGAAATAATGTTACCAAAATAGGCAAGTGATCAAAACAAGCAAAGTCTTTTTCTTTTCATTCAATCTAAAGAGTACATTCACCATTTTTTCACTCGTCTTCCTCGATGACCTTAGTGCCTAAACCAGACAATCCTTCAGCTGGAATCTCAGCGACAGTAACAAGAGAGAAGAACTCTTCCTTGGCATCTTCATCATCGTTTCTCTTACGAGCAACACGGACTCTGATTCTCCTTGGGGGACCTCTGATTCCTCTGCTCCATATCTGCTTGTTGAGTTTAACATCAACTCTAACATCCTTGGTTCCCATTGCTTTCAATGCAAACTTCCTAATCTCTTTTATGGCATTGGGTGCCTTCTTCTTGAATGTGCTGTTCATTTATATAAAATGATCAAAATCAAATTGAGGACTCAACAATTCTAAAAACCAAAAAAAATCAATCATGACTAAGAAATAAATACAAGGAACACAATTTCTGAAAGATACAACAAGGCAATGTTTGTGATCATAACTCATCTAAAGAGTTATCTTCTTCTTCTGCTACAAATATTAAAAACTCTTGATCTGAAAGTAATGAAATGGTTAAGAAGTATATTCTCTGGAGTTCCACAAAAACAAAATTTTCAATGAAATGCGATAATTTTAGATTCAGAGATAACAAATGCAGAGTAGAACCCAACCAACAGAGAGTAAAAGCATTGTTTAATACAAACATTTCACTCATCAAATAACCCTAATTTGAATCAATTTCAGTTTAATCATTCATTATCAACTCAACCAGAACGAACTCAACAAAACGGAAACGAGAGCTGTAAAAGATTAGGTTTTACCAGCTATGGAGGCGCCTGTGAAGGTTGATAGTGTACTCCCTGGTGACGACCTCTTCCTTTCTTCCTTTACCTTTCTCCATTTTTGCCGATCGCAGTCTCTCTCTTCAGAATGGAGTTGGAGACGGCACAGCGAGAGCAAAATAAAGTTAGGTAAGAAACCCTAATATAAAGCTTTCCATACGTTATAGTTTGGGCCGGTAATGGGCTTACTGGGCTTTGGGATACGCTCAAGTCCATTGGGTATGCTAAAATGGTAAATTCTCAAGTTTGTTTTAGGTGGAATCTAAAGGATTAAGTGAGTCATCATTTCAGAGAATATACTGAAACTAGTTCATCACTCCACAGTAATAAACAACATCACATATTTTCCTAAGAAAACTTTTTGTGATGTTTTGTCATTATAAGTTTTATAGTTATAATAATTAATAAATAAAGACCCTTTTCAATTACTTTTGATTTCATAATAAAATCTAAAATTGAGATTTAATAAGTTTTTTTTTTGTGTGCAAATGAGATTTAATAAGTTCTTGACTGGATTAAAGGATATAACAAAATGTAACACAAGAAACAAAAGAGCATAACAAGAAAAACCTCAAACTCCTTTTGAATAGGATAATGGCAAGGAGCATAGCGTTATGGTTCAACATCAAGCAATAACTTAAATAAGACCTGTTCAACAAAATCTTTTACTTCCAAAAAAAAACACATAGTGAAAGAAAGCTTAAGCTTGTCTGTTTCTTTGCTTGGCACCGGACTTAGCAACCCTAAGGCCTTTGCTGATCACACTGAGTCTAGCAAGAGAAGCTTTCTTCAAGTCTGGCCTGTAGTAGTTGTCCACCACCTGAACAAGTTTACACAACAAATTGGTTTTGATTAATTTCACAGCAATAAAAGCACAACGAATGAGCAGATGAGGTAACACAAAAGTAGATCATAAACAGAAACATTGTGCACATCAACAACAAATTTGAGTATTACCTGGTTAACAACAGCCTTTGACATCCTTGGGAATTCCTTCTTAAGAACAGACTTGTTGACAGAGACCTTAGGCTTGTTCTGCTTCTTGGTCTTGGTGGTGGCAAAGACAACAGCTTGCTCCTTGTCAGCGGCCTGAATGGTCACGGTCTTTTTGTTTGCAAGACCTAAAGCCACATTGAAAGATTCAAACTTTAGTCTAGTTCAACCAGTCAATTTTAATTATGTATTAAAGGATCCAGACACAAATCTATTACAAATTCTAATGCATCACATGAAATTTTCTTCATTGACGTTTCAACTTCAATAAAATCTATATAGCAAACTAAACACATTATAAGTTAATTTTCAACTGATAGAAAGGATAATAATCTTACATTCAAGAATCCAGACCGAGACACGTCCAAAATCGAGATAATGTTTAAGCTCAACTAAAGCAGCCAATTTTATTCTTTAACAGCAGAATCAGAGATATAAAGCAAGTACATTTCCCAGTTCAATACAAATCCATGATAGCGATAGTGCCTAATCCCAACTCAAACAGTCAATTTCAACCACAATCATCTTACATTCAAGAATTCAGACACCTAAAAGCACAAAAACATCGAAGTTTCTTAACAACTTTATGTTCCCAATCTAATATTTAATCAACCAACCAGAGATATAAAGTTATCATGCTTCCCAGTTAGCGAAGACATCATTTTGTTCAGAAGCAAAGATCCAGAGTGTAAATGTTACCAGAGTGCTTGTAGGAGTGAGCGTTGCAGAGATTGTTGGTCTCCTTGCTGAATTGAACTTTGGAGTTTCCTCTTCCGAACTGTTTCACCAAGAAA
Source organism: Cardamine occulta (assembly GCA_028015245.1). Taxonomy (NCBI): domain Eukaryota; kingdom Viridiplantae; phylum Streptophyta; class Magnoliopsida; order Brassicales; family Brassicaceae; genus Cardamine; species Cardamine occulta. The sequence goes on along the minus strand of CM051370.1, from coordinate 23,915,243 downwards.
CAGTTGTTCTTCTTCACGATCTCCCAGATCAATTGTCCTGGAACTGTCGCCATTGATTAACCTACCTTCATCAACATCAATCAACAGAAAATGATATTTAAATCAACGATACAGACATCAACACATCGATCCCTAAATTAAATGCCACTAACAAGCTCGCAGAATCAGAAGATCTATCAAATCACAGCCCTAATGCTATAAAAATCAAGACGGATTGAAACGAGAACAATAGAGAGAGGATCTAAACTCACCGTCAAATTTCGTAGAGAGAGATAGAAATTGCGAGACTCGGTTTTTTATGGTGGCGCCGGAGCTCTGTGAGAAGACGATGAAGCTATTTATATATGACCTCTGAAAAACAAAAACCCTAGTTCATTTAGTTTTACGTATAAAGTCTAAAATACCCCTAAAGATCGTTAAAATATCGAGAAGCGTTGAAAATAATAAACCCATTTGGGGTTTTAGTCTTTTAGATAATTTTGATTCGATCATAGAATTTGTGCTTGAAATCGGAATTTTTAGATCTATGGGGAGGAGAATATTGAATGATGCTTTGAGAACGATCGTGAATGCGGAGAAGCGAGGTAAAGCTTCGGTGGAGTTGAAGCCTGTCTCTACTGTAATGTCTTCCTTCCTCAAAATCATGAAAGAAAAAGGTTAGATTTTTTCCTTCTGCTTTTTATTATTCTTTCTTCTGATCCAATTGGGTCTTGATTTCATTTCCTTAATGTTCTGTCTACTTTTTTTGATTGATCTTTCTTCGACATTGACTTCAGCCACTTGGTTGTAGTGAAGTATCTAGTTCTGTGATTTTGTTTCTGGAAGATTTAATTATTGGCCTTATTTTATAGTCTATGTCCTTGAGCTGATCCTACCATGTATAGCTCAAGTATTTCAATGTGTGATCTCCCATAAAAGACTGGTAATATTGTCCAAGGTCTAAGCTTTGTTCTTTGTGGACTATGAAGTTGCAGATGATCAAAAAGTTTCTGTTTTTGATTCTTTGTAATTCACCTCTTTATCTCTATGGGTTTTCAACGAAGTTGATAGTTTTTAGATAGCATTTATATGCTCAAATCTTTTATCTTTACGAAATGTATGTTTTTGTATAGGGTACATCAAGAACTTTCAAGTCAATGATCCACATAGAGTTGGAAGAATAACTGTTGATCTACAAGGAAGGGTTAATGATTGCAAAGCTCTCACGTATAGGCAAGACGTCAAGGCAAAAGAGATTGGGCAGTACACAGAACGCACACTTCCAACACGCCAGGTTTTGTCTGTCCAATCCGAAAACGATAGTAATAGTAGCAGGAGCCTTAACCTTGTTTAACTTGTTGTTATATGCAGTGGGGTTATGTTGTAATTACAACTCCTGATGGCATTTTGGACCATGAAGAGGCTATCAAAAGGAATGTGGGTGCTCAGGTTCTTGGTTTCTTCTATTGAATTGTCGGTTATCGGATATAGCTAAAGGTTCAAATCCTGTGAGAACTTGTAATCTGTTTGGCTTTTTCAACATTGATTGTTTGTTTCTTGCACTACAATTTGAGCAAAATAGAAAATGATAGAACAAACTTTATTTCTATTGTGTCAACATTTGAAATGTTATTATAAAAATCTTTAGCTTCACAAAAAGTTGTTTACTATTCTGTTGATCCACACCGAAAATAAGATTGACAAAGAAAACAATTCAAGATCAAGCAGAATCAGACCAGTGCTTCAATATGTATAATGTGTAACAATATCAAATTCAATCAGAGTAAAGAATGAGTGGGGCTGATCTCGGTGACAAAGAATAAATGTATGAACAGATGGATGATGAGCAGATTCAGCGTCGATTAGGAGCACGAAGGGCCCCGAGCCTTGCAAAGATATCATCATAATCTGGGAGGTTAGGATGAACATGACTAGCCCTTGATGGGGTTTCTGGATCAGGTGATTTTATACTTTGTTGAACAGAGCTTCAAGTTACTGTCTTGTGCCTTGGAGATGGCTGGTCATGAGACTCTTGGTCGGTTTTCGTTGTTGTCACTGGAAATGAACGCTTCTCATGAGCTTTCACTTGCCCCTTTGTCCTTAGAGAGAACCCGGTTGATTTAGTTGGCTTCGCACTGAGTCGTGCAGCGTCTCTTTCTACTTCTTCCTCATCTTCATACAAGGTTGAAGCTGGGGTCTTGAAGTTTGGTCTCTTGTGATCTCTCATTCCTATTGTTGGCTTATGAGCCCTCTCTTGACTTCTGTCAGAAGATCGAGTCAGGATATCTTCTTCCTCTGAATCTTCATGGTTGACATGTGAATTACGATAAGAGGATTGGGGTTTTGTTTCTGTTCTTCTTCCTTGGATCTCTGATTTCTCGTTATCACTTGAAGATGGATCAGCTGGCGTAGAGCTTAGTCTGTTCTTGCTGTTGCTTGCTTTCTTAGTGTAGATATCTTTTCTGCTACTACTAGAAGTAGACATTGACTGACCAACATCATTTGTTCCATTATGTTCCTTTTCGGACTTGGACGATGTCTCATAACTTGCTGGGCTCATTCTGTAAGATGGGAGTGTCCCTTTGTTCCTAAATCCACCGACCAAAGGTTTAAAGTTCAGACCAGTCTGAGCATCTGCCTCAGAATCTGATTCTTCCCGTGTCCTTGAATCATCTTTGTGTTCTTCTGTGTCTGAAGGGAAAAATTCAAGTCCCACAGGATCAAACTTCTGAGATTGATCAGATGTCAGATTCACCCTATCATCTACACGTCCAGAAACTTTACTACTGTTTGGCTGATCATCTTCGCTTTCTGAATATGGATCATAATTGTCAAACTTAGCATGTGGGCCCGGCTCATGGTAAGAAGCCAGAGGACTTGTAGAGACATTATCGAATAATGGAGAACTTGGGCTCTCTTGGAAGACTAGTGAGCTTGAGCTGTGATTTCCATAAGACTTACTATGGTCTTCTTTGAAGCTCCTGGAAGCAGTTGGTGTTGGCGTAAGAGTAGGTGTTTTGCTGCCAAACAATGAAAAACCCACTCCATGATCATATTCATCTTCTGCATCAAATTTAGGTTTATCAAAAAATGAGCTATAATCATCAAAAGTATCCTCAGTAGCATCATCATGTGATTCATGTCCATTATCATGTGAATCTACTTCTTTAAAACTGCTCTGAGATTGGTGATCATATTCAGTGGCAAAAATGTTTTCCTCCACGACGCTCGGTGACTTCATATAATCTGAGCCAACTACATTCTCATCAGAATAATTGCTTGAATGTGAATGCGATGAAACCCGGCTTGACTGCTTCCTTAGGTGAATATCTTCAGAGTAACCAACATTTACATCCTTCTCATCCTCGCTTAGCTGCTTCTCTCTACCTGTTTTACCAACTGAACCGCTCTTTCTCAAGTTCTCCACAGAATGTCTTTCCGATGGCTGAACTACAGGAGGAATCTCAGATTCCTTTGCCCTACCATATCTATCTTGTCGGGTTCTGTCAATATCTTCATACTGCATCCTAACATTTTGTCTTGGAGAAAAATGATCTTCTGACTGTACATTCGATCTGTTAAGTCTATGTGAAGGCTCGTTTCTTAAATTTACAGATGCAGAGGATAAATGTGACTCTGTTGAATCCTGCCTCGTCATCCTTTCTTTGCTTGAAAGTTCAGTAGCTGCTCTAGCTGCGAAACTTGCTCTTTCAGCAGCTTCAGCAGCTGCACGTGCAGCATCTGTAGAATCAACAAATTCTGTTTCCCACCTATGATTACTTCTTGAAGGTGAATGTTCATCGCCATGATTTGGATTTCTACATTCCCCTTCATCAGTCCTAGACCCTGTCAAACAAAACAACTCCGTTGAATAATTCATATCAAGAAACAAAAACAGAAACAGCAGAAGAAAACTGCTTACGATAAGGTCTCGCATTTGAATGATAGTAGTCATCAGCCTTCCCAGAAGTAACATTGTTGCTCTGGCTTGAAGTAACATTGTTGCTATGGCTTGAAGACCTTCCACCACTTGCATACGAGTGCTCTGGGGTATGATGTCTTTCATTTGATCCACGTTGAACATTGACAGTAGCTGGAGCTTGGACGTTCGGAGGTTGTTCCTTGTTCGGGATTCTAGAAGAATCCACATACATACTACTCGCTGACTGAAACGAACTTGTTCCACTCTAAAACACAAGTAAAAGTAAAATATATGATTAACATTAGCCAATAGATATAATAGCTGATGCCCTTAACACTAAAATCTTATTACTTACCAACAGCTCAGTGTCTTTTGGATCTGGCTCAACAAAAGATTGTGCCTCCCAGACGACATTGTGCTCCGCAGCAATTTCCATCAAAATCTTGACCTTTGTTGGACCATCGGGAGCTTTGGCCGACAATTTTTCCACCAACTAGAAAGATAACAATCATTATCAAGAAGGGTTCTTCATACAAAATGACCACCAAAGATTCGTATTCTTATTATAATGTTTCTTTTTTCCATATCACAATCAAGAAGAGATGCAGGCACTTACCAGGCGACTCACACCAGAATCTGGACGTAACTCAATAGCAGATGTAGCAAAATCTTTTCCATACTTGGTTGTGAATTGCTTAACGATTTCTGAGAGCTCTGGGACATCTGATAACCTCTGGGAAGCAAATAAGACACTTGTGACAGCTTCTTTCAAATCAATGGGGCAGTTTCTGAAATAAGTAATATCACAACAATCAATACATCACACACAGAAAAAAACCAACAACAACAAATAAAGAGTGTCAAATGTATAAAAGATCAATTTTTTCTTACTTTTGAGATTCAATAACACCTAAACGAACAACAAGAAGTTCACAATATATTCCAATGAGTTCATAAGCAGCCACTGTCTTCTCTTCCCTCACCACATGTTCCACCTGAGATACATAAACATAAGAACATTTCAAATTTCATCAACAAACTAGTGAAACTCAGATCCCATGATACTAAAATTCCTTATTCTCAATTTCAAAATGAAACAGAGATGATGAGATTGCTTACTCGAATTCTAGCACTAGGGGTCTGCCCAGATTCGAGCAATTGAGCTAATTCTCTTCTTAGCTGTTTAATCTGAATCTCCTTTTTGTTCTTCAATATCTTAAGGCGTGAATTCGCCATTTGCAAAGCTGTTTTGCTGCACATATATATAAAATCAAATAAATCAACACAAACAAAAAAAACGAATGGAACAGTATAATCCAAATTACTAAGTTCATCAAACAAATTTTTTTTAACATATTCGCTAAACACATAATATATAAAATAGATTTAAAAAAAAAAAAGACAGAATCTAATTACCATTTAGCAGGCTTAAAACCTCGATGAAGCACGTTCTTCATGTAAACGAAATTTAGCAAAGAGTCTGAAATTGATCGAATCAGGTAAAAACCTAGAGAATAAATTAAGGCTTATAATTGGTTTGTTTATATAGAGATAAGAGACGCAAATCTATGATCTGAAGAATGGAATTTTTCGCGGGGGAACCTTCCCCAGAAGAAACGTAAAAAATTGATTTCCGAGAAGAAGAAGAAGAAGATGTAATAAATTAAGAAATAAATTTTAAAAAATAAATATAGGTTGGACTCTTCGCAAAACCCTTAATATATGTCTTCAATGACGTGTCAAATGAAAACCAATTAAAACTGTAATAAACAAAAAAGAGGAAAGATCCAATGTGTAACGGTGCACGTTCAACGAATTTACATACGTTGACTTGACTTTTCTATAGAATTAATAAACACTAAGAATCAAACCGCGGTACACCGCGGGTTAATGTTTTTTTTTAATCATTGTAACAAATATTTATATTTTACTATTTAATATTTTGTGTTCAGTTTTCTAAATAATTTATAGATTTTGTTCGTTTAGTTTTTATAATTATTTTTCTTTTATATATAATTTAAATTCATTAAATTATAAAGTGTTAGGATTGTTGGTAAGTTAATGTATATACCAATTTTTATTGTTATTGTAAGTAGTTTTTATATCCAAGTCTGCTCTGCTATGTCCAACGGGTTAGTGAGCTGCCCCGCATATTTGATTTTTATAATTTAAATAAATAAAATATTTTTGAAAATTAAAATTAACAACTTTTTAAATAGAATTTTTTTTAATATTCTCTTTTTCTAAATATTCTAATTTTATACATAAACTCTTTATATTTTCAAATATATCATAGATTATATTTCATCAACTATATACAATTATTTATTTATAAATATATATATATATATATATATAATTTATTTATTTTTATTAAAAACTGGTAGTCTGCGGGCCGATCCACCAATCTGCGGATAAATCTCGCTAAATCTCTGGTCCACTATGGACTTGTCCATGATGTCCGCTTTTAATAGACATAAAATTTTATGTTCATCGCCCTATGGTGAATTTATTTGTATTTATCCCGAGGATCACCGATCTGATTGACATCTCTACCGATGTAGAACGTTGAACACACTATTAAGTAATATATGTATGTTTATAAAAATTTTGAATCACAACATATGCAGAAAAAATTCTGAAATGTTATTAATTGTATGCATTATATAATAATTCAAAATAATTTGAAAACAAGATCAAACAAAGATGATAGGAGAATCATAATTCATACTATTAAAATCTCAATATTAGATAAGGAAATGATTATAGAGAATCAATTTATTATTTATTATTTATGTAGAAAGAAGAAAAATAAAGAAATTAAATATGTGAATGATTATAGAGAATCAATTTATTATTTATTATTTATGTAGAAAGAAGAAAAATAAAGAAATTAAATATGTGAATGATTATAGAGAATCAATTTATTATTTATTATTTATGTAGAAAGAAGAAAAATAAAGAAATTAAATATGTGAATGATTATAGAGAATCAATTTATTATTTATTATTTATGTAGAAAGAAGAAAAATAAAGAAATTAAATATGTGAATGATTGGACACGTGTATAACTACTGGTTGTTTGGATACATGGATAATTATTTGTATTTAATAATATAGAGATAATATTTGAAACTTTTTATTAAATTTTTTAGCCGAGGTGGGATATTAAACAAGCACATTGTTTTTTTCATCGATTAAGTAATTTATGTCCGTTTTTAAAAATTTGAATCACAACATATGTAAAACAAATCTAAAATTTTATTAATTATATATATTATATAATAATTCAAAATCATTTAAAAATAAGATCAAATAAAGATGTAAGAAGATTCATATTTTTCAAGTATATTGGTTTAAATTGGATAGAAAGATTTTAGGAAATTGAAAATTAATGTTAGTTTCCATATTATTAAAATCTTTTAATAAATATTTTTATTTATTTATTATTAGATATAAAGATTGTTTGGACATAGGAATAAGTAAAGAGTGTTTGGAAACAATGATAATTCAAATGTACTTCACTTTTAATAGTATAAAGATCTTCCTCTCTCTTTTTTTTTGTCAAAATTTAATATTTCTTTTGATTAGTGCACTCCAAGTTTTAGGGTTTCTATTGACTATATACGGAGAAACATCAAAGTGAAGTCATGGAAGTAAGTTCCGACTTGAGAGAGAATTCAACTAGAACAGATATGAAGCAATTAATCGTGCAATAAGTAAAGGTTAAACCTTATTACTTGGGAGCAGTGCTAGTCCTAAATAGAAGCTAATCAAGCGTGTTTGGGTTCTGATAAGATTTATTAGTTTAAGGGACCAATTTTTGAGTAAAATATTACTTAGTTCTGGTGGTAACTACCTGGTGTTGCTTTTAAAAAAAGCTGGGTTCGAATCATGAACCCAAAAATTTGAAACTTTACATGCTTTTATATTTTACATGCTTTTATTTGAAAATCCGATATATAATGGGCCCAAAAAATTTCTTGCTTCTAGGCTCGAAATTGTCAGCACCGGCACTGCTTGGGAGCTTGTGCGAGTGAAGATACTTGAGCTAATGAGAAAGAGAGGTTTGATAGAGGAGTGATCAGCTCGAGAGACAAACACAAGTTGTAAGAGGAAAAGAATAGCAAAACAAGATCTCAACGTACGAGACTGAGGAAATTGTTTAATTTAGCTTTTACCAACAAGTACTTAGATAAGTGGAAAGAGTACGTATGAGTTAGAGATGAAGCCTACAAAAGAAACACCAAAACGTCCTCACTTGCGTCCATTGTTTTACTCGAGCGAGTTGTTTCGTGAAGGGGTTGCGTCTTGTGCAAGTTCATCTATGCAAATAATGGGTTATATGAATATACCATCGCCCCAAAAGTTGATCTACCCTTAAAAAAAAAAAATTACCCTTGCTCTGTTTGTCGTGGATGCTTTTATTATTTTTCAGCTATTTTTTATTATTATTATTATGCAACCATGTGTAGTTGGATGATCATTCTCAATACCGTGTTATATATGAAAGCTCATATTAAAATTAAAAAAAAATTCCATAAAAATACATAAACTATTTATCGATTTGCATAGAAATACACAAATTTGTGGGTACCCAAGAAAATACATGAATTAATTCTTTCTTCTATTATAATACACAAACATTTAAACTGAATCCATATAACATAAAATCTTTTTTATTTTTAATTATTTTAATAAAAAGAATATTTAAATAATAAATTATTTTATAAAACTCAAAAATAATTCGTAAAATTCTTTTCAAATCTTAAAAAATCTGTGAATTTCCAGAAATTAAAATAGAAAATTATCAAATTAAAAAATCAAAAACATTTCGTTAAATTATTTAAATCTTTTAAGAAGTATGAAATTTCATTTATATCATAGATACAAACCAATATTTTCATATAGTATACTTTTTATAAAAAAATTAATTGATTAAATATTAAAGTACTTACTATATATAAGGTATTACTATATATAAGGTAAATACCATATACCAAATTTCAAAATCATATTTATATATATATATATATATATTATATTATTTACATCAGAAATTACCCAAATCAAATATATATATATATATATACATAATTTCAAGATGTTATTTTCAAAACATAATGGTAGATTTATTACTGAAGTTTTCTAAATTTAAAGATTTATATTTTAACTTTTAAAAGTATTAGAAGATTTATCTGGTTTTCAATTTTTATTTATGAATTCAAAATTTAACAAGTTTAATTTTTATTTTACGACATTTTTAAGATTTTAAATTTTTTTAAAATTTATTGAGTTTTTCTAGTTTTATAAAATAGTTTTTTAATCTTAATATTTTTTATATTAATTTTAAAGTATACATATTTTACTTTTTTGTCAAATCCTAATTGTTAAATGGACACAATTTAAAAGTTTGTGTATTATAATGGAAAAATCGATAAATAATTGATGTATTTTTGTAAAATTTTCCCTAAAATTAATAAAGAAAGTAGGTGTTAAAACAAGAAAATATTATAATATTGATAGAAGTTTCATAAAAAATTATTAAAAAAACCTGTATTTGTTTGGATTAATCTAATATATGTTTTAATTACATGATATATAACTAAAGTGTGAGGAAAAGAAACCTCGATCATGGATGGTACCCTCAGAAGGCCTTTTAACAAACAAAGAATAATGGACTTAAATTTGCGAGTGGATTCGCTTATCTCGGCTCAGGGTGCATGGAAGATAGAGGTTTTGAAGGAGTTGTTTGTGCAAGAGGATATAGACCGGATTCTTTCCTTTCCGCCATCTATTGCGTTGGAACATAAGAAGGTGGTTACAGTGTGAAGAGTGGGAACTGGTTAATTTCAAATATGAGTGCCATAAACAACCATCAAGACAATGCTAATCAGATTCTCAATGAACTAAAGACAAAAAGCTGGAAAATCGAAACAGAGCCAAAGATAAGGCTGTTCTTGTGGCGTGTTTTATCTGGAGCTCTGGCTGTAGCTGAACGGATTGTTGCTCACGGAATGCAGGCAAAAGTAGTTTATGCTATTTGTTGTGGTGACGTTGAATCTATTAAACATGTCCTTTTTGAATGTCCGGTGGCGCGGTTGCTGTGGCTATATACAAAAATTCCGGTGATGCAGGGGAATTGTGGAACGATTGAAGATTATATGAGTAGGCTGTATGAATGTATGAATATAAAATCCATAGCAGAGAATCATAGACGTGAGGCTCCTTGGCTGTTGTGGGGTATATGGAAAGAAAGTAATTCACGAATGTATGCTAGTAACTCCGGTGATCCCCACATTGCGATTGCAACGGCTTTGGAAGAGGCTGATCTATGGTTTAAACTGCAGGAGGACAATGATTTGGGACATCCCCAAACTCGAGTATCAGGTCGAGTTCCAGTAAAATGGAAGAAACTTAACCAAGATATTCTGAAATGTAACATACACGCATCATGGATTAGTTCGACGATGAGATGTGGGGGTGCTTGGATAATTAGGGACAACAATGGTGATGTCAAATATCATGCTCGAGAGGCCTTTTTAGCGGCAACAAACAGAATTGTAGCTGAGTTTCGATGTGCGTTATGGGTCTTACGGAGCTTAAAGGATCGGCAAAAGGTATATATGCACTTTTTTGGAAGAAAAAGGAAACTCCACAATTAAAAGTTATTAAATAATTAGTGACTAATCACAGTTCACAATAGTTAAACTTTTGTAATAAGCTAATTAAATGGGAAAAAAGTAAATATTTAGCTAGGTTTTAGGGTAGAGACACCTGATTGAATCAGACCTATATATATATACTTAAAACTAAACGGAGGTATTTTCTCATCCTCAATCTCAATCTAATTCTCTCTCTAATCATCTTCTTACTCACGCTCTTAGAACTCGAGTTTAGGTTTGATCATAGTGACAAAAATACGAGGATAATCTCGCGGGGCAGAAGACGTGGTCGAATTTCTCTGTTTTGGTGAATGCCGCGGTTATGATGTATAAGTTTGAAACGTGCAAAGATGGGAAAATCCAAGACTGTCGAAGACGAGAAAACGAATAGACTCTTCCACGACGATCATGTCAACACAAAAATAACATCTGATGAGATTTCTGCTTGTTTATCGCTCCTCGACCTTCATAAAACCCCACAAAACACTTCACCTTTACTCGTAGTCGATAACAACATGGCTAAGTCCGAGAAGAAGACTATGGAGACTGAAGAAGACTCACCAAACCCTAATTCAAAATCTTCGTGCCTTGTTCTATGAGAACTTAGTTGTGTTTTTGTTTTTGATTGACCTAATTTTAGGCGATTCCGGAGGCTTTTTTTATTTTGTTGTCTAGTAACACTTCTCCGGTTTTGGTTTTGGTTTTGGTTTTTTTGGTTTTTTTTTTTTTTTGTGTTTTGGATTTTCATCTCCGTTGTTTCTGATTTTTAACTATTAATTAATGAATATTAATTAATTTTGGCATGAGTATGTTTTATGTTGTTAACAGTTTCAGTTTCAATGATTGTTTTAAAAGTTTTACTTTTCATCTACCTTGTCCTATACGTTTAGTACAGTTTAGGGTTTTGAATGGTGAATTAAACAAACATTGCATTGCATGATGCCACAGACGGATGAATAGAACATAATACGGAACAATTACATTAGATTAGAAGTTGATTTCTGACTCGGAGTAACAATAATTAACTTATTCTTTACTCATTATTTTAACTACTTTCTATGGTTGAAACAAATCTTCAAGGATAAAATTATTACGATCGATAGAACTTGATATAGTTCATTCAAATTCTATTTAGCAAAAGTCAAGACTTGCATTGTATATAGTATAAGATTGTTTCCAGGATTTTACAAGTTGAATCATTCAATGGTATTTGATTTAAAAGCTAAATCTACTTACAACTTCAATAAGCTCAAGTAAAACTCAGAGCTCAACTTTCATATTAATACCTAATCGATTACCTAAGTTACTAAATAAGATGCCAATTTCCATTCCTTGATTCATCTTTGGTATCACTACTGAATAAGGGCATTGCGTGGAGAAGCCGACCTTTTTGTTTTTAGACTGTTTTATCGATTTGGTTAGCCTGCTAACGCAACTCTGGAAATTCTTATGGCAACTTATGGTAGTCAAACCTGCAAAATGTGAAACAAATAAGCAAAAGTTTCAGCGTAAGAGTGACAATTCAAGACCAAAAGTTTAGCATTTGAATCCTTTAAACTATATATAGCTTAAGAACACAGAAAAATTACAAAAAAGAACAGTAAGGAATTTGGATTACCTATTGTGTCAACACAATTGTCATGGGCCTTACAACAAGCATCAAGATCATCACAAGGCTCCTCACCAGGACAACCAGTATGTCCAATCCCACAATACTTTCCATATTTTAGTGTAAGAGCTGAAACAATACAATACAAGTGAGTAGCTACATTGCAAAAAAAGGTTCCTCAAAAACAAAAAGTAGAAAAAGTAATCTTACTATTGCAATTCTTTGCAATGCATGTTCTGGTGCACTTCTGTGACAATTTGATTCAACAACAACACGAAAACCAATTCATTGTTTAATATCAGCAGAGGCAATAAGAATTAAAGTGAAATAGCAAATCAATGAGAGGAACTCTTGAGTTTTTTTTTTTTTTTTTTTGGTAAGGTTCCAATTTGTCAATTCCACATTAAGCTAATTCTACATAATTTTGGAAACTCAGATTCAAACAGATGGAAAAGGTCAGACCTCGCTGCGAGCTACATCGACGACGAGGAGGACAACGAAGAAGAAAGCTGCTGCGAAACGCATCAAAGAAGTGCGAATCTTCATCGTCGTCTAGTACAAGTTTGTGGATCTTGAGGTGAATGGTCGTTGTCTTCTTCGCTAATGTTTTCGAATTATGGCAAAAGTTTCAATTGAGTCTCCTTAAGATCTCATTGGTCTTCCTTTTTCAATTTATTAACTTCTGGTAATATTATCTTGAGTCAACAACCCAAATAAATGTATCAAAATATTTTGAATTTCTTAGCTGCAAAATTATATTTTGACAGTTTCAAAAAAAAAAATCTATATAATAGCAAATCGAAAAAATACGAATGACCTCTTATTGGTGTATTTTCATTGAATAGTTGTGAATGTTAAAAGTGTATATTTTTATTGTTGTTAGTTATGTTTTTTTTGTGTGTTTTCTTAATTTGTTTGTTTTTTTTTTATTGAAGAATGGTTTTGTTTTATACAACCATGAAATTATCGTGTCTTTCATTAATGTCTCTTTATCGAATTCTTGTGAGTTTAAGAAATTGCAACTTTTATATATTTTTAGTTATGTTTATTCTTTTCTATTTATTCTTGTGGAAGTTTGTCTTCGAGTCAGGAAGAAGAAGAAGTTTCTTCTAAGGAAAGGCTAAGTCTATGAAAGACTCTACATCATTTAAAGGGTTCTCTCTCGTCACAACAAAGAGACAACAAGAGATCCAAGTTGCCAAAGCCCATCAAGCCCAAGTCGAGAGTAAGTGTGTTCACGTGGCGCGCGCGTGAAGTTTTCCCAAAACAGAACTGAAGCTTTTGGTTGGTGAGCTCTGTGTTCCAGCATAAGAGGAAACAGATCAGAGCTAAGTTTGGACCACTCTCGTAAGGCGGTTTTAGGGTCAGCAAAAGAAATGATTGTGTTTTGTAGTAGGTGGATGTATGGACTATATATTCAAAGTGATTCTAGTGGATTCCGGTCCGAACCCGCGAGATTAGGGCTTCAAGTTTATGAGCCTGAACTCGTTAAAACTCTGTGTGTGTGTTTTTCTTTATGCTCTGCTTTTCATTTTCTTTCAAGTCAAATCGAACAAACATCACAAGCACGTTACAGAGAGAGAGAGAGAGATCGTTTAGGAGATAAGAAAGAAGCAAACTTTGTCACCTAAATCTTTAACAAATTGGTATCAGAGCAAGGCTCTCAAGCTGTGGCAAGGAGAATCTTTCTAGAATGTCGTCTGGAAAGGTTGAGGTGGAGAAGTTCGATGGAGATGGGGATTATATCCTCTGGAAGGAAAAACTGTTGGCTCACATAGAGATATTGGGGCTTCTGGAAGGTCTGGACGAAGAAGAAGCAAGTGCAGCTAAAGAATCAACTGCTGAGACAGGTGGAGAAGCTTCTCCGATCGTAACCGCCTCTGCAAAGTCTGAAGACAAAATCCTCAAAAAAAAAAACGAGGAAAGGCCAGATCTACCATCATTCTAAGTGTGGGAAACAATGTCTTAAGGAAGATTATCAAGGAAAAGACAGCAGCAGGCATGTTAAAGATTCTTGACCAGTTATTTATGGCAAAGTCTCTTCCAAATCGCATATACTTGAAGCAGAGACTGTATGCCTACAAGATGAGTGAAAATATGTCGATTGAGGAGAATGTGAATGATTTCTTCAAGCTTATCTCAGATCTAGAGAATGTCAAAGTTACAGTTCCAGAAGACCAAGCTATTGTCTCGTTGATGTCTCTTGCCAAAACAGTTTGATCAACTCAAAGAGACACTGAAGTACTCTAAGACAACTTTGGCACTGGAAGAAATCGCAGGAGCGATCAGATCTAAGATTCTTGAGTTAGGAGTTAGTGGAAAATCACTTAGGAATAACTCGGAAGCTTTCTTTGTACAGGAAAGGGGAAGGTCTGAAACAAGAAATAAGGGTCAAGACAGGAATAAGAACAAGAACAGGTCTAAGTCTAGAGGAGGAGCCAAAACCTGCTGGACTTGTGGAAAGGAGGGTCATTTTAAAAAACAGTGCTATGTGTGGAAGGAGAGAAACAAAAGGGATTCATCCTCAGAGAGAGGAGAGGCTTCTGCAGTAAGAGAAAATGAAGTTGCAGTTACATCCCTTATGGTTTCTGATGCTGCTTGTTTAACAAGTGAAGAAAGCAGTGCTAAGTGGATCCTTGACACTGGATGTACCTTCCACATGTGTCCCAGGAAAGATCTGTTTGAAACTTTATCCTTATCAAATAGTGGAAGTGTCAAGATGGCAAATGACACGATCTCTACAGTAAAAGGAATAGGGACTGTGCTAATTCAAAACGAGGATGGTTCACTAATTCGTCTTACAAATGTGAGATATCTCCCGACAATGTCAAAGAACTTGATATCTCTGGGGACATTAGAAGACCAAGGTTGCTGGTTTCAATCCAAAGAAGGAGTTCTTAAGGTTATCAAAGGCTGCAGAACAGTGATGAAAGCTCAGAAAGAAGGAACTCTCTATTTGCTTAAAGGAAAGGCTATCTCAGGAGAAGCAAACGCAGTTGACAAGGGTCAAAATGAAACGAAGCTTTGGCACAGTAGACTTGGCCATTTAAGTCAAAAAGGATTGGAAATATTAGCAAAGAAGGGATGTCTGCAAAACAGCAATCTTCATGGTCTAGAATTTTGTGAGGACTGTGTTTATGGAAAAACACACAGAGTAAGTTTTGGAGCAGCCAAGCATATCACCAGAGAAAAGCTTGAGTACATACACTCGGATCTCTGGGGTTCACCATCAGTTCCCAACTCACTGGGAAGTTGTCAATACTTTATAAGCTTCACAGATGATTTTACCAGGAAAGTCTGGATTTATTTCATGAAGAAGAAAGATGAAGCTTTCAGTAAATTTGTTGAATGGAAGAAAATGGTGGAGCTACAAACAGGAAAGAAGGTCAAAAAGTTAAGAACAGATAATGGATTGGAGTACTGTAATAATGAATTTGATGGTTTTTGCAGGAAAGAAGGCATCACTAGGCATAGAACATGCACATACACACCACAACAAAATGGTGTGGCTGAAAGACTCAACAGAACCATAATGGAGAAGGTCAGAAGTATGTTGAGTGAGTCAGGTCTTTCTCAAGATTTCTGGGCTGAAGCTGCAGCCACCGCTGTGCATTTGATCAATAGATCACCGTCTAGTGCCCTTGATTTTGAGATCCCTGAAGAAAAATGGACAAACCATCTACCTGATTACAGCGGACTAAGAAGATTTGGCTGCATTTCTTATGTCCATTCCGATCAAGGAAAGCTGAATCCAAGAGCCAAGAAAGGAGTTTTTCTTGGTTATCCTGCAGGCATTAAAGGATTCAGGATATGGCTTCTTGATGATGAGAAATGCATCATAAGTCGAAATGTCGTTTTTCAAGAACAGAAGCTGTTTAAGGATTTGAAAGAAGAATCTCAAGATGCAGAGAAACAGAAGGAAAATTCAGAAAGCATCAGTCTGGATTTGTTTCAGAATGCTAAGATAGGAGAAGGTTCAAATCAAGGTGGAGAAGCTCAAGATGAGAATGATTCACAAGAAATAGCTGAACATTCTAATGAGAATGATTCTCACCAAAGTGATACAGAATCAGATCAGGAGTACTACTCAGAAAACAGTCAAGATCTTCAAGACTATCAATTGGTGAGAGACAGGGAAAAACGTGTGAGTAAGCCAACAAAGAGATTTGGACACTCAAATACAGTTGGTCTAGCTCTTGCTATGACTGAGGATGGTGGAAGACCAGAGCCAAAAAGTTATGATGAGGCATTGCAAGATCCAGACTGGGAAAAGTGGAAGAATGCAATGGATGAGGAAATGGAATCTCAATACAAGAATGAGACATTTTCTCTAGTTAACAGGCCTAAAAAGGCAAAGATCATTGGATGCAGATGGGTTTACAAGAGAAAATCTGGGACTCCTGGTGTTGAAGAACCAAGATTCAAAGCAAGATTAGTGGCGAAGGGGTTTTCACAAAGGGAAGGAGTTGATTACAATGAGATTTTCAGTCCAGTGGTAAAGCATGTTTCCATAAGGCTTCTCTTATCCGTTGTTGCTCAATTTGACCTGGAGCTTGAACAAATGGACGTGAAGACAGCCTTTTTACATGGAACCATACAGGAAAAAATCTTTATGCAGCAACCTGAAGGTTATCAAGTTGAATCAGGTGGAGAAAAAGTGTGTCTGCTAAAGAAAGCATTATATGGACTTAAACAGTCTTCTCGACAATGGAATCAAAGATTTGATTCTTTCATGGTACAATCAGGTTTCAAAAGAAGCAGGCGTGACATGTGTGTGTATACCAAGGAATTTGAAACAGGTCAGTACATATATCTGTTGATATATGTGGACGACATGCTTATTGCGTCAAAGGACAAAGATCAGATTCAGAATCTTAAAACTCTTCTAAGCTCAGAATTTGAAATGAAAGATTTGGGGAGAGCAAAGAAGATATTGGGAATGGAGATACATCGTGATAGAAAGAATGGAATTCTCAGATTAACTCAAGGAAATTATTTGATGAAGATTCTGGGAACATTCAAGCTGGATCAGTGTAAATCAGTTTTGACACCACTTGGAGTTCATTTCAAGCTGAGAACAGCAAGTGAGGAGGAGCACAAGAAACAAGCTGAGTCTATGAAAAGTGTTCCTTACTCAAGCGCAGTTGGAAGCATCATGTATGCCATGATTGGCACAAGGATTGATTTAGCTTATCCGGTGGGAGTCATAAGTCGTTTTATGAGCAAGCCTATTAAAGAACACGGGCAAGCTGTGAAGGGGTTCTTCAGATACATCAAAGGACCCACAGAAACACAACTGGTGTTCAAGAAACAAGAAGAATTTGTTTTAAGGGGCTATTGTGACTCAGATTACGCAGCTGATCAAGGCGAAGGAGATCTATCACAGGTTATGTGTTCATGGTGGAGGAGGTACCGTTAGTTGGAAGTCGAGGTTACGAGAAAGTGGTTGCGTTGTCAACCACGGAATCTGAGTATATGGCTCTTACAGAGGCAGTTAAGGAAGCAATTTGGTTGAGAGAACTAATGAGTGAAATGGGGTTTCATCAAGAATCAGTTGAGGTGTTTTAGGACTCTCAAAGTGCTATTGCTCTGTCAAAGAATGCAGTATTTCATGAAAGGACGAAGCATATGGCAACTAAGTATCACTTTATTCGTGATCTGATTGCAGATGGTGTGATTAAGGTAACCAAAATTTCGACTCTTTACAACCCTGCAGATATACTCACAAAGGTGTTGTCAGTGAGCAAGCTCCGAGATGCATTGGAGATGCTCAACGTTTCAAGTCACTGAGAGTGCAGTGAATCCGGGTGGAATCCAAGAACTAGAATCAACAGACTCAAATCCAAGGTGGAGTTTTGTGGAAGTTTGTCTTCGAGTCAGGAAGAAGAAGAAGTTTCTTCTAAGGAAAGGCTAAGTCTATGAAAGACTCTACATCATTTAAAGGGTTCTCTCTCGTCACAACAAAGAGACAACAAGAGATCCAAGTTGCCAAAGCCCATCAAGCCCAAGTCGAGAGTAAGTGTGTTCACGTGGCGCGCGCGTGAAGTTTTCCCAAAACAGAACTGAAGCTTTTGGTTGGTGAGCTCTGTGTTCCAGCATAAGAGGAAACAGATCAGAGCTAAGTTTGGACCACTCTCGTAAGGCGGTTTTAGGGTCAGCAAAAGAAATGATTGTGTTTTGTAGTAGGTGGATGTATGGACTATATATTCAAAGTGATTCTAGTGGATTCCGGGTACCGAACCCGGCGAGATTAGGGCTTCAAGTTTATGAGCCTGAACTCGTTAAAACTCTGTGTGTGTGTTTTTCTTTATGCTCTGCTTTTCATTTTCTTTCAAGTCAAATCGAACAAACATCACAAGCACGTTACAGAGAGAGAGAGAGAGATCGTTTAGGAGATAAGAAAGAAGCAAACTTTGTCACCTAAATCTTTAACAATTCTGTTTCATTTCCTTCGTCATCAAATTGCATCCTCTTTCTTCTCATCGCAAAACCGAATCTCACTCTGACGCCGTTTGTAAGTTTTTAAATTTGTCTTTCTCTTGAACACAAAATTGTTCGCTACATTGATTATTCGGCCAAACGGTTTTAGAGGTCTCGGGCTACATAGTATGCACGATAGCTCCGTCTTCAAACGATGATCTTCTCTGTTATCAAACTCGCCCAATCTACTTCTCTTCCTCTGCTTCTTCCAACCGCGGATCTGCTTTCTCAATAAGCACTAGCCGTATAGACGAAGGCAGCAGCCATGGCGGAGGGCAAGAGCACAAGACAATCGGAGAGGGAGAGAATGGGAAAAAGCATAAGCCGGAGGAGCACTTCTGGCACTAATATATAACAATCGAATCAGATATTAAACTTTTTTCGAGTAAAATTTCACAAATATCTAAGAAGAATCTTTGTATCTGAACAAAACAAGAAGAGTTGGAGAATTATTGATGATCTTATTAAGCGTAGAATGCATAGATTGCCATGGCTTCCTAGATGGTTACAGGATTTACAAATAATCTATCAGCGAGACTTACAACTGCAATAAGTCATCATCAATCACTAAAGAATTTTTCTGAACAGAGAATATGCTTGAAGCAAAACTCAGAGCTCAACTTTCAAATCATTACCTAATTGACTAAACATGATGCCAATCTCCATTCCTTGATTCACCGTAGGTATCACTACTGAATAAGGACATTGCGTGGAGAAGCCAACCTTTTTGTTTTTAGACTGTTTTATCGATTTGCTTAGCCTGCTTACGCATCTCTGAAACTTCTTATGGCAGCTTATGTTTGTCATACCTGCAAAATGTGAAACACATAAGCAACGTTTCAGTGTAAGTATGTAAGTTCAAGACCAAAGATATGTAGCATTTGAATCCGTTGTTAAACTATAGAGCTTAACAACAATGAATCAAAGCAGAAGAATCACTTAAGAGATTTATCATACTCGAGATCTTAGCATCTTGCATTGAGTGCATTCTTAAACCCATGGTCTAATCAAGCCAAGCCACATTCATACTGAATCAGCTCTGTTTCTAGAGACCTAATATGCATATCATTCTTCTCCAGGGTTTTAAAGCTACACCAATTTTGTCCAAAGTGAACTTTAATACCAAAGCTACATCCCAAATCTTAGTACACCTAACAACTGTTATATTAATCTAAAAGCGCAGAATATAAAAATCAACAGTAAGGGAATTTGCATTCTTGATTGATTTTACCTTTTGAGTCAACACAATTGTCATGGACCATACAGCAAGCATCAAGATCATCACAAGGCTCCTCACCAGGACAACCAAAATGTCCAATCCCACAATACTTGCCATATTTTATAGAAAGAGCTTAAACAAACAATTGTATAAGTGAGAGTAGTTACATAGTCAAAAAATAACACTGTAGAAAAAACTAATCTTACTGTTACAATTCTGAGCAATGCATGTTCTGGTGCACTTCTGTGACAATTTGATTCAACAACAAAGACAAAAATCAATTCATTGTTTGAAATCAGCAGAGGCAATAAGAGAAGTTGAAGTGATATAACAAATCATTGTTGGGTACTTTGAATTAGTCAATTACAAACAACCTAATCCTACAACAATGTCATTTGTTTTGTCTAATTACATAAACTCAGATTCAAACACAGATTGAAAAAGTCAGACCTCGCTGCGAACGACATCGACGACGAGGAAGACAACGAAGAAGAAAGCTGCTGCGGAACGCATCAAAGAAGTGCGAATCTTCATCGTCGTCTAGTACAAGTTTGTGGATCTTGAGGTGAATCGTCGTTGTCTTCTTCGCTAAGGTTTTCGAATTATGGCAATGAGTTTCAATTGAGTCTCCTTAAGATCTCATTGGTCTTCCTTCTTTCTCGCCCCCTCGATTTTTATTTTTTTCTTAAAAAATTTCGCTGATAATTTCAACCCAAAAAATAAATGTATTAATATTATTATTTTGAATTTCTTAGCTCCAAAATTATATTTTGACGAAAACAGTTATGTTATCATAAGTTCTTCAAAATTATTTCCTACATTTTTTTATTAAGTATATATATATTCGGGTATTTAACGACCACTAATATATATAGCAAAACTTCTATAAATTAATAATATTGGGACCAATGTATTTTTATGATATTTTATTAATTTATAGAAATGATATTTGAGTCAAAATAACAATTTAGGACAAAAAAAATAATTAATTTAGCGAGGTATTAATAAATTGAATATTAATTTATAGAGGTTTAACTGTAATAAATTAAAATTCTCTTATGTAACAATATCGAACCAGATATTATAATTTTTTCGAGTAAAATTTTACAAATACAACAATCTAAGAAGAATCTTGTATGAATTAATCAAATGCATTTTCTCAATTCTTATTAAGAGCCTTACAAAATGTTTTTTTTTCCTTGGCTCCAAAACTCTGTTTCTGGAAAAGACTGAAAATAAAAATGGAGTCGAGGAAGTTACAACCGTCAGAAGAATATTCCGGCGACAATGTTGTTATCTCAATTTCAAGGGTAGTAGCCTGTGAATGTGAATCCTCTGCCGACGATTTCACCTGCGCAATACCAAGCAAAGCATTCTAAGCCAAACAATGCAGCCATTCCTGCATCTTCCACCTTTAGATTCGCTCTGTTCTTCAATAGGCTCTTTGCATAGTCTACTTCTTTCCATAATGTTTCATAGCGTCCGGGAATGCTGTAATTAGTAAGAACAGTATTAGCTATAGAATCAAGATTGCAAATTACAGAAAGCCAAACCCTTTAGTGATAGCAAAACACAATGTGGTACTTATATAGTGAATAATGAGGCACATAGATTAACCGAATAATCTGAGATTTTACCAGCTTAATTCAAAGATACCAATTTTGTTCGAGGACCAAAACGATTAGAGGATAACTACAAAAGTACAAAGTGCTCAAGCATGTGTTTTTCAATCCTATCAAAGTCTAAAAGACAAAAGCCTCACTACTTTTGAGAAAATTATCTCAGTAACCCTGAATCTAGAGATGGTTGTATGACCATGGCATTAATATGTCCAAAGATGAAGAGAAGGACCTAGCAAGACGAGTGTAGAGCAATTGCTTAGACAATTCACTGCACTTCTCTATAGTTGCAGGTTCTTGAATGTATTGCTTGTTCTGCTCTAACAACTGCTTGTAGTATGAAGTCCCATGCTTAGCAACAAACTTTGAAGCCTGACATGCCGTTGATTGAAGTTGTACCAATTTTGATGCCATCCTTCAAAATCATAGAAAATTTTAACAGAAACCCAATTAAGCTTTTACCAATTCAGAATCCGAAATCAAAGTCTAGAAGAGAGACCAGCTCATCAATAAGTATAATTCCAAACTTTCTCAAGCAAACTAATCTGAAACGGAATTGAAAAAACTGTAATCTCTGAATCAAGTCATACAAAGCATAAGGCTTTTCATGAAATTCACACATATCAAACTAAATCACTAAAAACCCTAGTCCCCAATTTCAGAATGAAAGATCCAACGAGTCCCAATGGTTGAAAAATTAAGCTTTTCAAAACCCACAAAGAATAATCGCAGTGAAGAGATTACAGATAGATCTGAGTCTCAAAACACACAGAATAAACCGACTTTAAACCCCCTTGAAACCAAAAATCCAAAAGAGATGAAGATTTCTAGATATAAATCACAATCTGAAAACGGAATCAATAGAGAAAGAATCAGTGATCATGAGCAAGCCTTACCTTCCGGCGTGCTCGCCACTCACCACCACCAGCGTGAAAATCAAAAAAAGTTTTTTTTTTTTTGTTTTCCTCCAATCCCTTATTGTATGACAATAACCGAACCGGTCGATATAAACCGGAGAGGTTTGTAGGTCAATTAAAAATTGGACCGGCGGCTGAAATGAACCGTAGATATAAAGTTCGTATCCTAAAACCCTAAATCTTTGCTATTCAAATCTGTCGTCTCCAAAACCCTCTTTTTTCTCTCTCTGCTACAATGACTAGTACGAAGAACAACCACAACGAGCAGGAATCGAACGGCTCTGATCAAACTACGAAGACGAAGTTACACTTCAAAGATGCTGATGAATCAATGTGCGATGGAGATAACAACAATGCCAATGTCGCCGATGACATTACCAGCGCCGATTACTACTTCGATTCTTACTCCCATTTTGGTAAATCTTTGAAATTTCATTGTTTCCTTTGCTTCCTTAATGTTTTCTTCTCCGAAAATTGCTAACTTTGTTTCCAATTGATTGATTTTGCAGGTATTCATGAAGTAAGTCTCCTACTTTTCAAGTTGAATCCTTTTGTTCTGAAAACTACTAAATCTATTGTGATGATTGACTTGATGATTATGTATTACTATAGGAGATGTTAAAAGATGTAGTGAGGACAAAATGTTATCAAGATGTTATTTACAAGAACAAGTTTCTTATCAAGGACAAAATTGTTCTTGACGTTGGAGCTGGAACTGGAATCTTGTCTTTGTTCTGTGCTAAAGCTGGAGCAGCTCATGTATACGCAGTATGTTTTCTTATCTTCTTCTTTAATCACAGTTTGCTCTTAGTGATTTTGGATACAAGTGATTGACAAATGAATATTCTTTAAATAGGTTGAGTGTTCTCAAATGGCTGACACAGCAATGGAGATTGTTAAGGCTAATGGACTTTCAGATGGTAATGCTATTCAAATGGATTATATAATCTGATGGCAGTTGGCTGAAATAAGAGTTTGAGTGTTTTTTTTGGCAGTTATAACGGTTTTGAAAGGGAAGATTGAGGAAATCGAACTTCCAATTCCTAAAGTGGATGTGATTATCTCTGAATGGATGGGTTACTTTTTGTTGTATGAAAATATGCTTGACACTGTTTTGTATGCTCGCAATAAATGGCTTGTAAGTGGCGTTATTCTCGCCTTGTTTCAGTAATGTTGACGATGGCTTCATCTTAGCTTTGAACATTTTTGTGTGCTTTTGGTTCTTTTTGGTTAGGTTGATGGTGGAATTGTTCTACCAGATAAAGCTTCTCTGTATCTTACTGCCATAGAGGATGCTCATTATAAAGAAGACAAAGTAGAGTGTGAGTATGAAAGACCTTGTGTCTTACTTTTTCTTCACATTTATCTTTGAAACCTGATATTTTTCAATCGGCTTAGCCTCTTGTCATTTCGTGTACAGTTTGGGACAATGTGTATGGGTTTGACATGTCGTGCATCAAGAGAAGAGCAATGACAGAACCGCTTGTTGATACGGTGGACGGTAACCAAATTGTTACTGATAGCAAGCTACTAAAGGTAAGTAAGATTGTGCTAAAGTAGATACCTTGGGATATATCATCTATAGTTAACTGTAGCTAATACAACTTCCATTTTTTCCATCTTGTTTACTAAAGACCATGGATATCTCTAAGATGGCTTCTGGAGATGCTTCCTTCACAGCTCCATTTAAGCTGGTCGCACAAAGAAATGACAATATCCATGCTCTTGTAGCCTACTTTGATGTATCATTCACAATGTGCCACAAGAAGATGGGTTTCTCAACAGGTTCACACCTTTCCTGCAAAATTTTCTGATTATTCGACCTCCCAATATGTTGATGTTAGCTTCTTTGTCGATGTTTGGAACTCACATTACAATTACAACATGCAATACAGGACCGAAATCTCGGGCTACACACTGGAAACAAACAGTGATGTACCTGGAAGAGGTGTTAACCATATGCGAAGGTGAAACAATCACTGGAAGCATGACCATTGCACAAAACAAAAAGAATCCCAGAGATGTCGACATAAAGCTCAGCTATTTTTTGAACGGCCAACATTGCAAGATCTCAAGGACCCAACTCTACAAAATGCGCTAATAGCTCTCAGATGATGTAAAATCCCCCCACAAGTCTCTTTCATCATCTTGAGTCTGAGATGGACAATTCTCATTTGTAACTCTATTGTCTCCATTATTGCTAATGTTTCAGAACAAAAAGAATCATAAATTTCTTCCCTTGAATTCTATAAAAAGCATCTCTTTTGCATTGAGAGGAACAAAAAAGGGGCCTGAGAACAAAATAGTATACTTTTTTTTTGGGTCAAACATATCTATTAATCGAAATAGAAGTATTACACCTCCTCAGAGGAGGATTGGGAACACAGTAACATTTCCGTTTTAAATGTTTAAGAGGCTCGTGATGTCAAAAAGCAGCAAGGTTGAATATCAGAGGAGAAGTACCTGACCAATGACGATGTTGAAGACGTTATCTTAAATTTTATATGTTACCCAAACATGGTAATTTGGCCATTGCACAAAACAAAAAGAATCCCAGAGACGTCGACATAAAGCTTATCTATTCTTTGAACGGCCAACACTGCAAGATCTCAAGGACTCAACTCTAGAAAATGCGCTAAAAGCTCTCAGATTAAGTAAAATCTCCCACAAGTCTTTCATCATTTTTAGGCTGAGATGGACGATTCTCATTTGTAACTCTATTGTTTCCATTACTGCTAATGTTTCAGAACACACGTAATCAGAAATTTCTTCCCTTGAATTCTCAAGTCCGGTTCAGCAGCTGATTCAAGGGTTTAGTTCTGGTGGATTAAGTGATGACTCAGGCGGTGAAAGT